>JAPYXV010000063.1:130330-260759 GCA_028533065.1 Trachops cirrhosus | reverse complement strand
GTTCCACTTCCAGCCAGGGGTGCCGTGGCACTGTACACCTCCACCACACCAGTCCCACCAGGGTTGGGACGCCCAGGGGGACCCAGGCTCTGAGGTGGGGGTGGTGGGGGTTGGGGGGGTGGGGGTGGGGGCAGTGGTGGAGGGGGTGGAGGGGGTGGTGGAGGCTGGGCAAGGTAGCTGGGTGCAGAATGCATGCTCAGGCTGCTCTGAAATCAGAAGAGAAAAGTAAAGTGTCATAGCCTCTTGATGCGAGCCATCTTGTTTATCAGTGAAGAAGGACATTTGCCTTAACTATGTGGAAAGAACAGCCACTCACAAGGCAGCTCAGAGGACCATGCTGGGGGTGGGGCGTGGAAACAGTTAGGGGAGAATTCAGAGGAGCCATCAGCTCGGTGCTGCTATGCCTTTTCTTTTTGAAAGTCCGCAGAAATGGTACAGCTTGTGCAGGAACAAGTTCATGCAGCAGGCCTAACGCTGCTGTCTTTAGAAAGGCTTGCTTGTAGGACTGGTTCCTGACTGGTATCTGAGAACCAGCCTTGTAGGTGGTTCCTTATGTTGATAGGCTCTTCTGCCCACCTGGGGCACGAACCGCACATTATCAACTCGCTTAGACTGCACACAGCATGTGATTTATGGTGAACACCTCCTTCCCATCTGGAAGTCTAGCATTTTGATCATTATGACTGGGTGTCTGTGACCAATCCCCAGTAAAAGCCTGAGGCTTGGAGTCTTAGGTGTGCTTCCTTGGGCAGAAACACTGCACACATGTTGCTGCTCTTCCCTGCTGGAGAAGGAAGTGTTTTGTGCAGCCTCTCCCCACTTCCCCAAAAGGAGAACTTTGGAAACCTGCACCTGGAGTCTAGACTCCAGCTGATACGTCTTGTTTCCCTTCCGACCCTGCTGAGCATCCTTTCACTGTCATAAACCACAGCCATGAGTACAACCATCCTGAATCCTGGGAGTCTTTCTAAAGAGTCATCAAATGGGCAGGTGGCCATGGACCCCTAAAACATAATCATTGATTCTAGAAATTTATTCTACAAAAGTAATCAAGCAGGTGGGCAAACATATCTATATATGGATGCTCTCCAGTAGTTTTTAGAACAGCAAAAAATGGCTACAACCTATACATGTCCATCCACAGAAGCCTGACTAAACAGGATGATCCATCTACATGATGGAATCCTTTCCCGCTTTAAAAAGATGATGCTGAGCAGTATTTTACAAAGGGTGCTCCTTAGCCCTGACCCATGTGGCTCAGTTGGTTTGGCATCATCTGGCAAAGCAAGAGGTTGCCAATCTGACTCCCGGCCAGAGCACATGCCTGAGTTGCAGGTTCGGTCCCCAATTGGGGTGCATACGAGATGCACTCAGTCAATATTTTTCTCTCACATCAATGTTTCTCACTTGTCTTTCTCCTTCCCGTCTCCTCAGGAAGGAAGGAAGGAAGAAAGAAAAAGAAAGAAAGGAAGAATCTTCCTTTTAGCTGTTCTTTGAGTTCCACAGTAAAGTATGTTTGGGAAAAATCTGGGATGACAAAGTCAAAAGTATTTCTTGCCCTGACTGGTGTGGCTCAGTTGGTTGGAGCATCATCCTATACAGCAAAGGGTTGGGGGTTCAATTCCCAGTCAGGGCGCGTATGGAAGGCAGCCAATTGATGATGTTTCTCTCTCACATCAATGTTTCTCTCTCTCCTTTTCTCTCTCTCTCCCTTCCTCTCTCTCTAAAATCAAACATATATATTTTTTTAAATCAAAAGTATTTCTTTACTGCAGGAGAAACCCAGGAACAAAGCAAGGGAAGAAGTAGAATTCCTCCAGAGGCTGCTTTGACCAGAGATCCTTATTGTACTGGAAAATCCCAAGGAGCCAGCATTCCAAAGAACTTTTTGGGAAATACTGATACAGAGTTATGGGTGTAGAGAATGAGGTTAAACAAAAGGCAAGGTAAGAAAAGCAAGTTCCAGAACAGTGCATGTAACATGACCTGTTTATATTTGTGCAAACTATATAAACTACATGTAAACTATAAACATACACGGGTGCCCAAAAGTAGGTTTACAGCTGCACCGTGACAGTCTTTTGAGTTAATAATGCTATTATTGTTACAATAATAACCTGCATGTCATTTTCCAAACAACTGTAAACTTACTTTTGCTCACCCCTATATTTATTTTTTAAAGGGCTATTTCTATTTTTATTTGCATTCAAGGAAGTCAGGAAAGCCAAAATTTTGAGAGTATTTTCTTTGAGTGGAGGGAGAGTGAGTGACTGATCTCCCAGCTTTTATTCTGAAAAATTTCAAACCTACAGAAAGGTTGGAAAAATACATAGGACTCTTTATGCTTCATCTTATTCACTCAGTTGTTACCACTCTGCCACACCTGCGATATGTGTGTGCATATGAATACGCACATACACACACGTACACGCTGCTTCATCACGCCACTTAGAATTATGGCAGTTACAGACATCATTACACTTTGTTCTCAGTACTGTACTCAGATGCATCTCCAAAGAACAAGGATGTTCTCCTATAAAACCACAATTCAGTCATCACACTCAGGAATTGAATATTAATATAATACTATTACTTAACATATTCAAATTCCTCCATATTCTAATTTCCCCAATGATGTCCTTATGGCTTCCCCCCGCCCCCACCCACAACCCAGGATCCAACCAAGAACTACCCATGCCGGCCAGTTACAATCTCTCTTTACTTTCCAGATCATGAATAATTAAATTTTTTTTAACTTTTCTTGTGTATTTTTTAATGTTTTTCTAAGGACATGGAGCACTTATTCTGTTAAGAATAAAACCAGGAGTTAAAATAGCTGACTGTGGCTATGAAACTTTAAAGTCACATTCTGGGTCCCCACTAACGTGGCAGCTTTCCCACCCATAGCAGGGCTGGGCAAGGGGAGGCTGGCTGTCCTCCTCAGCATGGGGGACAGCTGGGGCCAATCCCCCTTCTTTCTACAACATTCTGAATCTGCAGGAGTCAACATGCAGGCCTGGAATCAGGATCCTGAAAGGAGTCAGCCCCCCGCTTACCTGCACAGGCGGGGGGCCCTGCGGCATGGGCTGGTCCAGGGATGTGAAAGCCGACATAGCAGACATGAGCATGTCGTCGCTCACCAAGATGTTCCCCTGCACCAAGGTCTGGATCAGTGGGGACGGGGGCACTGTGATGTACGTAGAGATCTGGAAAGAGAAAGAGGATGAGAGAAGAAAGAGAGAGAAAGGAAATGAACACGTGGGAGGCTCTGGAAAAAAAGCAGAAGGCATGACGCAAATGATCTGGGTTCCGAAGCCCCACAGAACTGAAATCCATTTCCTCCTCTGATGCTCCCTGCTGCTGTGTGACCCTGGGCAAGTCACTCCACCTCTCTGAACCTCCATTTCCCCATCTATCAAATGAGAAAAATAAATCACACCTCCCCTTAAGGCACATACCCTAGGACCCAGCAATAATACTTTCTGGCATCTATCCTAGAGAAACTAACAGTCCACAGGGAGTTCATGAACAAGAGTATTCTGCATAGTGTTGTTTCTTATAACCTTGATGTCCATCAACAGGGGAATATATTTAAAAAATACAATATAGTCATGGATAGAATGCTATATAGTAGGTTAAACCTAAAGCAATACTATTATATAATTCCTGTGGAGACTTAAATAATGTGTGAAAGTACCTTAAAAGACTGAGAAGGCCCTGGCTGGCGTAGCTGGGTGGATTGAGCGCAGGCTGTGAACCAAAGGGTCGCCGGTTTGATTCCCAGTCAGGACACATGCCTGGGTTGCAGGCCGGTCCCCAGTGGGGGCTATGTGAGAGGCAATCACACACTGATGTTTCTCCCCTCTCTTTCTCCCTTCCTTCCCCTCTCTCTAAAAATAAATAAATAAAATCTTTAAAAAAAGATTGAAAGTTTGAGAAGGATATCCATCAGTAGTTACCTGAGGGCAGGGGAGAGGAATAGTGCCAACAGTGCCTTGATTTGTAAAACTTTTTTACAAAGGAGAAGGGAAACATGTATTATTTGCAAACATACAAATGAGTATTAAAAATATACTATGCTCTCAGGTGAAGAATAGTGAGGATAAAAGGCAGACCTTATAAGAGAATGTCAAACATGCAGTGACTGCTCCTCTCAGTAGGTGGAAAAGGTGTTTTGATTTCTTTACCTGTTGTTTTTCTTTATGGGCAGGCCCTAGGCATCTTCCTAGGTCACCTATCTCTGTAGGACCTCTGGGGACAGCAGTGACCCGGTCCCTGAATCCAGAGTCCCTGTTCAAATAGGATGCCCTTCCCTTCAACCAAGCAAGGACAGCCCAGGCAAGTTAGGAAAATGCCCCATGTTCTGGCCAGGAAAGGCAATGTAGACTCTGGCTTACGTGTTTTACAATGTCACATGTGTTAGGCTGAAATGAAAAATGGGAAATCGTATCCATGTCCATTCAAGCCTCTTAGGCAGGGAGTTCACGTTTGCCCATAACCAGCTCCTTGTGTTCTGAACACATGTGTCCAGAACATAGGACACACATGTGTCCTGTGTCCAGGACAAGGAAATAACTGGTGATTCTTGTATGTACCCTGACAGGGGATGGAACCTGCAACCCTGGCATGTGGGACGATGCTCTAACCAACTGAGCTACTTGGCCAGGGACTGAAGGTTTTTAGTTTGATGACAGGAATTATGTCTACACAATGGATGAAGATAATGTTTTTAAGAAATAAGAAGCCCCGGCCAGGTAGCCTCAGTTAGTTAGTGTCGTCCTGAAACACTAAAGGTGTAGCTTGATCCCTGGTCAGGGCACACACAATCAAACAATGAATGCATAAATAAGGAACGACAAATCGATGTCTTTCTCTCTCTTTTTCTCTCCCCCTCCCCTCTTCTCTCTAAAATCAATAAATAAAAATTTAAGAAAAAAAGAAACAGAAAGAGGGAGATAAGTGGAAGTCAGAGGAAATTCGACTCCTTGACCGGGCATCCTGAGACATGCCCAGCTCCCTTTATGAGGATTCTTTAATCCCTCTAAGAGTCCCCACCCGAGTGTCTTTGCTCCAGAATTGTGCTGCTGACTGAGGACTCTGGAAGCTTCTCCAGATAGCTCCCGCCTGACCCTCTCCCCTGACCTCCAGACTCGTGTATCTGTCTGCGTCTTCACCGCTTCCACTCATAGGTCCAATGGGCATCGCAAATGCAACGTGTCAAGCTGAACTCCTGACATCCCCCAAAGCTCCTCCTAGCCACTCTCCCTACTTTGGTTGATGGCAACGCCAACTCTGGAGTCACCCTGACGCCTTGATCTCACACCCCACACCCAATCTATCCACAAGCCCTGATGGCTCCACCTTCAAAACATTTCCAAAATCTCATAATTCTCGCAAACTCTGCCACCACCACCCTCTGTCTGGACTGGTACAACAGCCCACTAATGGGTGTCCTGGCTTTCTCTCAACTGCCACCGAAATCTCTTCTCTATACAGTATTGAGAGTGACCCAGTTAAAGTGTAAATCAGACCCTATCCCTCTTCTGCTCAAAACTCTCCAATGGCTCCCATCTGTCAGAGTAAAAGTCGGTAAGTCCCACATGATCTACCAAGACCCCCTTGTTGCCTCTCTGACCTTATCATCTTCCACCCTGCTCCTCTCTCATTCAGCTCCAGCCACTCTCCCCTCCTTGCTGTTCCTGGAATAAACCCAGCACATACCTACCTCAGGGCCTTTGCACTTTCTGACCACACTTCCTGTAATACTGTTCCCCAAACTGGCCGCTAGACTCATTCCCTCACCTACTTAGGTCTCTACTCAAATGTCACTTCGTCACAGAGCCTTTCCCCAAGTACCATATGTAAAATTGGCAAGACCTCCCAGCCCTGTATTGGCATCCCATCTCTCTCTGCATTTAATATCCTGAAAAAATCATCTCAACAAATTTGTTTGGGTACCATCTATTTCATTTAACTCCATGAGGGCAGTGACTTGGTCTGCTTGTCCATCACTATATCCCTAGTGCCTGCCCAGTGCCTCATACATAGTGACTGCTCAAAAAAAGACTCGCTGAATAGATGAATGAGTAAACAAACAACTGAAAGAATACCTGGACCTGACAGGGGTGGCTCAATGGATTGGGCATCATCCTTCAAACCAAAGGTCTCCAATTCAATTCAGGTGAAGGCACGTGCCTGGATTGTGGGCCAGGTCCCCGATTGGGGGTGTGCAAGAGACGACCAATCAACGTTTCTCATATCAATGTTTCTCTCTCTCTTTCTCCCTCCCTTCCCCCTCATCTAAAAAATAAGTAAAATCTTTTAAAAAGAAATAGAAAGAAAGAATACCTGGCGATTTGCAGGAGGTGGGGCCTGCTGGACTGCTGTGGGTGCTGCTGACGGCGTGTAGATGCTGTTGGTGGCCAAAGAGACTGTGGCCAGGGGCGGGGCATTCCCCTGGCACTGTTCCCGCTTGTGGGTCATAAACGCCGGCAGTGAGTTGAACTGCTTCTTACACTTCCCGCAAAGAAAGACATCCTCATCATCTAGGGGTCACATCGCAGAGTAGTGTGTGGGAGGGGAATAAGAAAAAAAAGCAAGAATGAAGGAGGGGTATTACAGTGAGAAATGGGAGGAGATTGAGGATGGACCAGAATAACAGCATTCTGTGATCCATCCATGTGCATGGGTCAAGTGCCAACTTTGTGCTTCCTAGGAGCTTTCAATACCATATAGCACCTGTGGGAGTATCCAGCCATGTGTATGAAGGTATTGAAAAATTAGAATCAGGAAATGGTAAAGTGAGTTCGCTTCAAAGTTGAGAACTTCAGATTCTTTACCCTGCATGAATGTATTCATCATTCCAAAGAGGCCACATGATCACACTCCTTTGTGGCTTTGCATCCCATTTTCCCCTGCAAGCTGCCTCACTCAGACCAACTCATTCTATAAGGCTCAGCTCAGAGGCCACCTCCTCCAGGAAGCCTTCCTAAAGCAGTGGCACAGTTCCTTCCTCTAGACCTGCCTCTCATATCACACTTTCCCCATCACCACCAGACTGTTAGTCCTCTAAGGGAAGAAAATACGTCTTAGTTTTCACCATAACTGTGATATCAGCTGGGCACCCAGGAGGCCCTCAGTGGATGTTTGTTGAATGAATAAAAAACTAAATGATTAGTTACAGTTAACACTGCATTGTTGAGGGCCTACCACAGGCCATGCACTGTGCTAAGCACTTGACATGCTGTGGCAGAAATGTTTAATTGTCATTAGGTATTCACTCTCAATACAAATTCTAGTTGGCTACTTGGCTGTCTATTAAAGACTATATTTTCCAGACTTCTTTGCAGCTATACATGTCACGTGACTGACCTCTAACCAATAGGTCAAGAACAGAAGTATACTGCCTGAGCAATGTCCTTAAAAGGAAGGGGTATGACTTCCATGTCCTTTCTTCCCTTCATGTTGGCTAGAATGCGGAAATGAAAGCGAGAGCCTAGAGCAGCCATCCTAAACAGCATGTTGAGGATGATGCAGCCACGAGAAAGGAGCTGAGTCTCACCATACCCACCACAAATGTTCATGAATACTTTCCAGGTAACAGATAAATAAACTTTAATCATGTGTAAACCACGAGAAACTTGATTTCTTATTTATAGCAGTTAAAAACATATCCTAAGTATCATCACAAGATTTCTATGAGTTAAGACAATTATCCCCATTTTATAGATGTGAAAGAAAACTCAGGCACAGAGAGGTTAACTCACTTGCCCAAAGTCACAGAGCCAGGAACTATAGGAACAAGGATTCAAACCCAGATGTGTTTCTCTCTGGTCCCAGTGTGGCTCCCCCCAAGTACTCAAATAAGTTTGTGGAATAAATAGTTGAACACAGAGATGCACACGGGGCTCTAAAAGAAGTTCTTTGCTTTCTCTGTGCCTTAGGGACATGGCCTGTAAGTTAGAGAGGTTCGTGTTCAGCCTGTTCCTTCCATAGAGGGGAGGCTGAGCAATGACTTCTGGGTCAAAGGTACAAGCATTGCCAAGCATCAGGACTACTAGCTATTCTGGTGTCATGATCTTCACATTCACTAAGTGATTGAAAGAGAGTGACCTCAGAGCTAAGCAGAGAAAGGCATTAGCCCAAAGATCCAGGCTGGGAGGAAAGGGAGATGGTTCAGACACCAGACATCCAGGGGACATATGGGCAGTTCCCTCCCACATCCCTTCATGAGTACCAGTTGTTTTTCAAGGGGAGCCACTCACCCTTCCCACTAAGCAGATACTCACCCAGTGGCTGGATAGCAGAGGGTGCGTTGACACTCTGGCCTGTTGGATCAGGGACTGCTCCTTGGCCATCCAACAATGACTGGACGGCCAGGACGGTCTGATTGTCCATTCCTGAGAAAGAAATGAAACCTCTTTGGAAAGTGGGCCCAGCATCCTGCTCTGATTTCACCCTTACAAGCCCGACTCACTGTAAGCCTCCATGGCAAAGACAGCTGGCTGTACCCCGATATACATGCTCTCGTGCCTCCACTGCAACAGAACCCAAGACTTGGGCTGAAAACATGGTTCCAGATTAAAGATTACACTTCCCAGCCACTCCCACAGCTAGAGAGTGTCTAAGTTCCAGCCAATGGGATATATATGGCAGTTTCTGGGAAGTTTTTTAAAAGCTCCCTGGTATTTGACCCCTTTTTTGTCCCATCCTCCATCCTGCTTCCTAAAGCAAGAATGTGATGGTGGGAACTCTAGCTGCCATCCCAGATCATGAGGAAAAGGGCCATACACTAGGGATTGCAGAGCAAAAAAAAAAAAAAAGTGGGAAAATCCTGGACCTCTGAGAAGCTTGTAGAACACAGTCACCCTCACCACTCTGGACTGTCTTCCTCCTAACTCCCATGTGAGAGAAATGAACTTCTAGCCTATTCAGGTCACTCGCAGTTTGTGCTGCTCTCCATCGTGGCTGAATCTAATCCTAAGTGACACAGCACCTCTGAAAACCACGTTTCCAAGTCTTCTTCATCCACATCCCACAAATCCCACAAATCTGTTTGCACTCGGGTGTCCTCGCTTCCCTTGTGTTCCAATGCATGCTTGTCTCTTTTACTCCTCAAGAAATAGCACAATCGTAATTTGTAGTCAGCGGTCTCCTGAGCAGACTACTTCCACGTTTTCCAATTAGTTGTCAGTGTTGAGGTTCACAGTGGTATACTTGTCCAGCCCTGTCACTAGCTGGAGGACAGGCCTAGTCACACCTAACAGGACACCAAGGCACACTGCCTTCCTCCCAAGGAACCCAGAGGGTGTCTCCTTCTTTCTGTCTCCACAGCCAATGCTCTCCCTCCAAACTTTCAGCTCTTACCTGGACTCCTGCCCCAGCTTCTAACAGCAATGCAAATTAGAACCCTTAGCTCATCAGCCAAAGTGAATCCATACTTTCCCCCGTTGCAATACAGGCTGTGTCCCTCCTGAGGCTGGCCCTTCCCTCCATCCCCTCCTGCTCCCTCAGAAACCACTCACCACCGACTAGTCCCTGTCCCAACACTGCCTGCAACTTCTTCCCTTGAGCCATGACACGTGCTCAGATCTCTCTAGCATGCCCTCTTGAACCCAAGTACCCATCTCTCCTCTCTTCAACATCGAGCATCTGATGAGAGCTGTCTAACACCCTCTACCTCCCCATCTTCCTTCACCCATGTCAGTGGGGCTTAAGCCCCACCATCCCACCAATATCACCGAAGACCATCCGGCAGCTTCGGACATTTCTTCCTGAAATGTCCCTTCCTTGGCTCCAGGACACCACCGTTCCTGAGTCTTCTCCCACCTTTCTCTTTGCTCCCTCCCAACCAACTTTACTCTCTGCTTCTGTTGTCCATCCCCCAGATGTTTCTATTTTGAAAGGCTCCTTCTGTCTGGACTCTCCTTTCTCTCTTATTCTCTCTGGGCAGCCTCACTCACCCTCAAACTAGTTCTCTGTAATATTGCAGTTCATGCTTCCTTCCTTAAATGAGCTTCAGTAAATCTCCTACTGTTTATGCAAAATCATGTGTTAGCACTTGTGTGCAGATGTGTACAAGAACGTTGATAGTTTTATTTATAATAGTGAAAAACTGGAACCAACTCAAATGTCCTTCAATAAGTGAACAGTTAAACTGGTACATCCAGGCATGCTCTCCCTCCTGGGAGCGCACCTACGCCTTTCCCTCTCCCCTCTTCTTCCCCCACAGGCCTGCACCTCCTGAACTCTAAGGGACCCCACAAGACTTGGAACCAGGGAAGCTATGGGCAGCAGCAGCTCATCTGGGGCTAATCCCCCGAACCTGTCCCCAACCCCCTTTTCTCTGACTCTCCAGGGAGCTGACAGTGTCCCTGCCTTGGCTCACTTCTTTCCCATTATGTTTCCAGCGAACCAAAGCAGTTGCATCCAGGCTCTCTCCTGTCGCTTCTTCTATCCTAAGCCCTCCCTTGTTTCACTGTCTCCAGCTTTAATAAACGTACTCTTAAAATAAAAAATAAAAATAAAAATTTTTTTAAAAGCCTGTGGTATATCCATACCAGGAAATACTACTGAACAATAAAAAGGAACAAAACTATTGCTACAAACAACAGTATATGAATCTCCATGGAATTACGATGAATGAAAAAAAGCCAATTTCAAAGGTTATATAATATGTGATTCTATTTACATGACATTCTTTTTTTTTAAAAGATTTTACTTACTTTTAGAGAGAGGGGAAGGGAGGGAGAAAGAGAGAGAAACATCAATGTGTAGCTGCCTCTCGTGCGCCCCCTACTGGGGACCTGACCTGCAACCCTGCCATGTGCCCTGACTGGACTTGGACTGATGACATTTTCATTCACAGGCTGGCACACAATCCACTGAGCCACACCAGCCAGGGAGGGCTATATGGCATTCTTAAAATGACAAAATTTTAGAAATGGAGAATAGACTAGTGGTTGCCAGACATCAGGGATGGGAGGCAGGGGGGAGGAGGTGGGCATGGCTAAAAAAGGGCAATATCTAATTGTGATGGGACAGTCCTGTGCGTTGACTGGTTGTATATAATAGGATAGTTTTGCAAGATATTATATTGGGGAAAATTGGTAAAGAATACATGGGATTTCTCTGCATTATTTCTTATAACTGCATGTGAATCTTCAGGAAAAAATAATTTCAAAATAAATATTTTAATTAAAAAAATACTGCCTGTCACCCTGGCCAGTGTGGCTCAGTTGGTTGGAGGGTTGGTTGTACTGCACACCTAAAAGTTGGGGATTTGATCCCTGGTCAGAGCACATACCTAGGTTGTGCATTTGATACCCAGCTGGGAGTGTGAATAGTAGGCAACCAATCGATGTTTGTCATATCAATGCTCCTCTGTCTCTATCCCTTTCTCTCTCTCTAAAAATATCAATAAACATATTTTTAAAAAATACTGCCTATCGAAATTTTGGAGACAATAGAAAGTTCAGTGCTTGTCAGGGGTTGCAGGGGGAGGCAGAGCACAATTTTAGGGCAGAAAATACTCTGTGACATTATAATAATGGATACACGTCGTTATATATTTGTCTAACAGCATGCACAATACCAAGAGTCAACCCTGGGGTAAAGCATGTACTTTCGGTGATTATGATGTGTCGGTATAATTTCCTCCTTGGTAACGTGGACCATTCTAGTGAGTTATGTTGATAGCAGGGAGGCTATGAACGTGTGGGGTGAGGGAGTATACAGGAAATCTCTACCTTCCTTTCAACTTTTTCTTCTTTTGCTCTATTTTTTTAAGTACATTTTAGCTCTGACTAATGTGGTTCAGTGGATTGATGCCAGCCTGCGAACCAAGGGGTCACTGGTTTGATTCCCAGTCAGGGCACATGGCTGGGTTGTGGTCCCCAGTAGGGGGCGCATGAGAGGCAGCTCCACATTGATGTTTCTCCCCCTCTCTCTCCCTCCTTTCCTGCCTCTCTAAAAATAAATAAATAAAAATCTTTAAAAATAAAAAAGCATATTTTATTGATTAAGCTATTACAGTCATCCCATTTTTTCTCCCCTTTATTCCACTTCACCCTAAACCCCCTCCCACCAGCATTCCCTGCCTTAATTCATGTCCATGGGTCATACATATAAGTTCTTTAGCTTCTCCATTTCCTATACTATTCTTAACCTCCCCCTGCCTATTTTCTACCTACAATTTATGCTTCTTATTCTCTGTACCTTTTACCACATTCCCCCCACTCTGCCTCCCCAATAATAACCTCCATGTGATCTCCATTTCTGTGATTCTGTTCCTGTTCTAGTTATGTGCTTAGTTTGCTTTATTTTTTTAGGTTCAGTTCTTGATAGTTGTGAGTTTGTTGCCATTTTACTGTTCATATTTTTTATTTTTAAATCATTTATTATTTTTTTAATTAATTTATTTTTATAGAGGGGAAAGAAGGGAGAGAGAAACATCAGTGGGTGGTTGCCTCTCATGCACCCCCTGTTAGGACCTGGCCCACAACCCACGCATGTACCTTGACTGGGAATCTAATAGGTGACCCTTTGGTTTGTAGGCCAGCACTCAATCCACTGAGCCACACCAGCCAGGGTACTATTCATATTTTTTATCTTCTTTTTCTTAGATTAATCCCTTCAACATTTCATATAAGGGCTTGGTGATGATAAACTCCTTTAACTTGACCTTATCTGGGAAGCACTTTATCTGCCCTTCATTCTAAATGATAGCTTTACTGAATAGAGCAATCTAGGATGTAGGTCCTTGCCTTTCATGACTTTGAATATTTCTTTCCAGTCCCTTCTTGCCTGCAAGGTATCTTTTGAGAAATCAGTTGATAATTTTATGAACTCCTTTGTAGGTAACTGTCTCCTTTTCTATTGCTGCTTTTAAGATTCTCTATCTTTAATCTTGGGTAATGTGATTATGATGTGCTTTGGTGTGTGCTTCCTTGGGTCCAACTTGTTTGGAACTCTCTGGGCTTCCTGGACTTCCTAGACTTCCTGGAAGTCTATTTCCTTTGCCAGGTTAGGGAAGTTCTCCTTCATTATATTTTCAAATAAGTTTTAAATTGCATGTTCTTCTTCTCTTTCTGGCACCCCTATGGTTTGGATGTTGGAATGTTTAAAGTTGGCCCAGAGGTCCCTAAGCATCTCCTCATTTTTTTGAACTCTTATTTCTTCATTCTGTTCTGGCTGGATGTTTATTTCTTCCTTCTGCTCCAAACTGTTGATTTGAGTCCCAGTTTCCTTACCGTCACTGTTGGTTCCCTATTTTTCTTTATTCCACTTTGCATAGCCTTCACTTTTTCCTCTATTTTGTGACCACACTCAACCATTTATCTGAGCATCCTGATTACCAGTGTTTTGAACACTGTATCTGATAGGCTGGCTATCTCTTCATCGCTTAGTTCTTTTTTTGGAGTTTTGATCTGTTCTTTCATTTGGACAACATTTCTTTGTCTTGGGGTACCTGTTACGTTGTAAGGGGCATAGCCTTAGGTATTTACCAGGGCTGGGCAACCCACATTGCTGTGTTACCCACATCGCTGTGTTATGGCACTGTGTGTCATGGAGGGGTCCAAAAGGGAACCATGCTGCTTGCTCAGCTCTCAGCCAGCTTTCAGTCACTTCCCTTGCTACCCACAAGCAAATTGGGCCCTTCTAGTGCTGATTCCCAGGTGGGTGGGTTTGTGTACATTCTAGAATCTCGTGGGTCTCCCCAGTGAACTCTCCTGTGAGGCTAGGAGTTTCTCCCCTGACTGCAACCCCAACAGATTTTTATAGCCAGAGGTTTTGAGGCTTTCCTTTCCCATGCTGGAACCCTGAGTTGCGCAGTCTGTCTCACTCCCAAGTTGTTCCTCCCACTTTATCCCCATGCAAATGTGGGACTGCCAGCTGCCACCTTGCCTGCCCAGTCCTCTAGTTGCTACCTTGCTGTGTGTCCCCCCGGCACCAGCTGCCCATCTCCACCCCTCCTACCAGTCTGAATGAATATTTCTTCAACTTCTTGGTTCTTGGACCGCCATACAGTCGATTTTCTGGCAGTTCTGGTTGTTTTTTGCTTTTAAATTTGTTGTTGTCCTTCTTTTGGTTGTGAGGTGAGGCAAAGTGTATCTATCTATGCCTCCATCTTGGCTAGAAGTCCAGTAGTTTTCAACTTTATGAACCTAAAACTGCTCTAAAAAAATAAAGTCTTTTTTTCAAAGAATGCTGCCTATCTAAACTGAACTCCAACTTCCCTTCCCGGGTAGCTCAGATAGTTAGAGCATTGTCCCAATATGCCAAGTTTGTTGGTTTGATCCCTGGTCAGGGCACATACAAGAATCAACCAATAAATGCATAAATAAGTGGAACAACAGATCAATGTTTCTCTCTCCTCCTTCCTCTCTAAAATCAATAAATAAAAAGTTGAATAAACAAAAATAAACTGAGTGTGTCACCACCACTCCTAAATTTATTCCTCTTCTAGTAATCCTCATAAGAACAGGGCACCACAGTCCACCCAGCCACAGCCCCTGGGGCACCCCTTGATTCTTCCCTCAACCTATCACCCCTCCCCTCCAGCATTTCTAGTCCTTCAGCAAATCTAGCCTATTCTGCCTCCCCAATATCATTCAGATCCACTTTCTCTCCACCCCCACAGCTGTCCCCCTGGACCATGATGTCATCAGTTCTCAGCAGGACAACTGCAGTCATCTCGCTCACCTTCCTGCTGTCACTGTGGCCCCCTCCAGTCTGTTCTCAGAGCAGCCAGGGTGAACTTTATAAAACATACATCACATTGTGTTGCTCCCCTGCTGAAAACCCTTTCTTATCTCCACATTGAATCCAAGATAAAGTTCACAAGCCTCATCTCTAGCTGCTCACCCACATGAACTTCCGTGAGTCCTAGAAGACCTCTCCCCTCCTCCACCCTCCCCAGAGCTTTGCAAATGTAGTTCCCACTGCCTGGGTCATCTCTAGATCCCCACAGATCTGCTGCCCTTCCCCTAGCCTAGCACATATCACACTGTCCTCAGAACTGATTTTTCCTTTATTTTCTTCATCATTCAATACACAAACACCTTTTTGAAGTAAAAATTCAAAGCCCAAGGAAGCCCATGGGACATAAAGAGAAAGTAGGCTGCACCCCATCCTACCAGCCTCCCAGAGGGAACCACCTGACCCTGGCCCTCCACATTCCACCATCATCATAGCAGTGAAAGTCGGCCAAGGTTTTCTTTTACTATTTGTCTTTTCTACTATTCTATAATTGCTAGTTCTATCATTTTTATCTGTTCCCCACCAGACTGTGAGACCTGGACCGTCTGGTTCAATGAGTATTCCTGAAACTGAACCTTTCCAATGGGGGGAGGGTTACACTCCATTTCAAGGTGAGAACTCTGATCCTCCAAGAAGTGAAGGCATATGACTGAGATCTGGAAAGTAGCAGCACTCAAGGTCTCAGCCACATACCATTAGTCCTGCCTACTTTCAATCTGTATTCTAATTACGTATACTCATCCTATCACATCCCTCCAAGAACATGTGTGGGTCCGTATCCCCCCAACATCAATTCTTTGCCCTGACCCTGAAGTCACTGATACTTCCTCCACGACTTCTAGCAGGCCCTCGGTGTTTGCGGTCTCCAAAGCCCACAACTCACTGCTCCTGAGGCCCACGCCCATTTTAGGATCTTGCAGAGGAGAGGACAATCATTTGGCGCCCAGTGTTTGCTGCTTTGGGTCTGGGAGCATCATGTCCCAGCTAAGCACACCTTTAGCACCCATCCTTTCTTGGTCTCGGTTTATAAAACTCTGCACCCCAGGGCAGTGCATAAACTAGCCCACCGATGTTTGCTGGCTTTGTAAGCACCAATTCCCGGCCTTGCACGCAGGTGGTGACTATCCTTTCCTGGTCTGAATTTGAGACTATGTCACAGCACGAGGCACAAAATCGGCGCTCAATACAAGTTCGTGGTCAAAATGCCTGGCTTGGCGGCGCCGTCCACCAAAGCCCTCCCGCCGCACTGAAGCTCCAACACCACGGTCAGCAACAAGGGTCTCCGCTCTCCGCGCGGCTACAGAGCTGCCCGCCCCACCCTCCACGGCTGTTCCCTCCAGAAGAGCCCTCCCGCGCCCGCCTGCAGCTGGTGCTGTTCCGGTCCGAGGCCCCCTCCCCGCTGGGCTAGCCGTCCCCGGCTGTTCCGGTCCCGGTGCTCCCTCCCAGGGCTTTCTCTTCCCTGCTGTTCCGGTCCCGAGGCCCGCCCCACCAGTGAGCCTCCTCTCCGCTGCCTTTCGGTGTTGTGCCCCCCACCCCACCAACAGGCCTCGGTTCCCGCTGCTGTTCCCGCCCGCGCCCCTCCCCTGGCTGTTCCGGCCCGGCGCCCTACGCCCCGCGGCCGCCGCGCGCCCTGAGCCCAGCGCTGCGAGGGCGCGGCGGGAGGGGGCGCAACGCGGAACAGCCGCTTCCCCCGGCACCGCCGTCGCTCACCCTCCAGGGCCTCGAAGATCGTCTGCGCCATCTTGGAGCCGCCGCCGCCGCCACGGGAGCTGAAGCCGGGCTACGCGAGCATTGTGGGAGCCGCGGCGGCGGCGACGACGAGGCCGGAGCCGCCAGGGGGCGCCCGGGAGCCGACGCTGAGCCCTCAGTCGTGGAAACCCGGCAATGGCCTGTGGGGACCCCCACATCACCGGGCTCCCCCAGCTCCGCCTCAGGGATCCAGTCACCAGCGCGTGTGATCCCCGCCTCATTTGAACCCTCCCACTTTGCACCCCGACCCATCGCCACCACAGCGGACCTGACTCCCCATATCTGTCTCCCTCGCTTTCATACACAGACACACACAAGGCTCCTGAGACCCCCTCAACTCAGCAACACGGACCTTATTCCCACTGCCCATCAACTCCCCCCACCTTTGCAACCCCTCTCCCCACCTCACCCGGGTCACCCAATTCTGTCACAAGGACCTATAATTAACACAGGACCCCTGCCCCAACTGTGCGACAGAGTTCCATCCTTGTCTTAGACTTCTCACTCCCTCCTCCCACAGTGAACCCCAGCTCTGCCTGTTGGGGGCCACCTGGGACTCCCGTCTCAGCCTGGTCTTAATCCCTCTCAGTCACCAAAGGCTTAACCCTTTTTCACACTTTTTGGAGATCTTCATTTCCTCTTACACAGACCTCCACCCCTGCTTCTCAGGGACCCCATTTCTGCCACATAAACCCCCAATACCCGCTTCAGCACCCTTCAGCGCCGCCTCACAGAAAGCCCACTCAGATCTCACAGGGGTCCTCCGGCACCTCCTTCAGGCCCCGGTCCAACACACCCATCTCTCGTCTTTCTGGGCTTCATCAGCCGGTCTCCAGTGCTTCCTATGCGCCAAGTCTTATAATAGGTCCGGGAATATACTGGTGCTTTCCCATGGAGTTCGGGGTAGCAGGAGCACGTAAACTTTAAATCTTTAATCACAAGGTGTGATAGTGGTTTCAAAGATGTACACTTGGACGACAAGAAGGTGTTGGGGAGTGTGCGGCGGTAGGGCGAGAAGGAACGAGGGCCCTGCCATCAATAACGACTTCTCCCGTGAGCCAAATTCTCCTACAACTGGGCTATCACAGATTTGACTCTAAATGTTTTCATTATATTTTAGCCTCATCCAAAGCAATAATAAAAATCACAATTTTTATTTTCTCATAGTCACTAAATAAATGTATAAACTCCTAAAAGTAAAAAAAAAAAAAAAAAAAAAAAAACTTGTTCAAAGCTCCTCTGTCCTTCTGGAGCACTACCAGCCACCGTTCATGGTAAGTTGCTTTATAGGCCCTCCGCTTACACATGCCTCAAAGCTGATTTCTACCAGTAAACTCCCCACCTTGCCCTGAACACTACAACTGTACCCCCGCCACTGCTACCTCCTTCCCCTTCCAGTCTCCACCTTGCACAATGAGCTCTGAGCAAATGTCCCCCACAGAGAACCCACCCTTCTCCCCGACTCCATACCCCACCCTCTTTTCTGGGAACCTTGGCGACTAAGGTCCCACCTCAAGTCCTAAACCACCCTTCCCATTGCCTCTCTGGCAGGAGTAAGGCCAGTGTTCCCTCCTCCCTGTCTTTCCTTTAACATTCCCATTGATTCAATGGCCTTACATCCTTATCACCTCTCCCCTGCGAGAGTTTCTCAGTATAACTATTCTTTTAAAAGAATCACTCAAGTAATATATTAGTACATTCATATTCATTTAATTAATTTAAAAAATATTCAGCCCTGGTTGGTGTGGCTCAGTGGATTGAGCACTGGCCTGGGAACCAAAGGGTCGCTGGTTCGATTCCCAATCAGAGCACACGCCTGGGTTGCAGGTCAGGTCCCCA
Source organism: Trachops cirrhosus (assembly GCA_028533065.1). Taxonomy (NCBI): domain Eukaryota; kingdom Metazoa; phylum Chordata; class Mammalia; order Chiroptera; family Phyllostomidae; genus Trachops; species Trachops cirrhosus. The sequence goes on along the minus strand of JAPYXV010000063.1, from coordinate 242,411 downwards.
GTAGAGGGCATGTGAGACAAAACTACACATGATGCTTCTCTCCCCCTCTTTCTCCCTCCCTCCCTTTCTGTCTAAAAATAAATAAAATATTTTTTAAAAAATCAGTACCTATTGTGTGCTATACACTATTCTATATGTTGAGGACACAACCAAGAACAAAAACATAATAATCTTTGCCTTCATGGAGTCATAGTTCAGCAGGTGAGATGGGCTGTAAACAAGGAAAAAAAAAGGAGAGATGTTCTATGACTTTAAATATTTTTTTTTCTGGGAGGAGGGAGCCTCCTTTAGGGTGGTTAGGGATGGCCTCTCTGAGGAGGTAGATGAAGAAAAGGGAACAAGAAAGGCAGAGCGTATTAGTTGTATCATCTTGGGCAAGTGCAAAGGCCCTATGTTAAAAATGAAAGGACTCCAGGGACTGTAAAAAGAATAGAGGTATGGGTACAGGGGGATGAAGAAGGAGAGATAAATAGGGCCACTGAGAGGCACTAGATGGTACAAGATTCTACCAATATAAGCCCTGGAAGCTTTCCATGTATTTTTATACATCCAGGTGCATGTACGAATAGTTGAATTTTATCTGCTCTTCAGGTCTTTGCACTTGCTATTCTCTCTTATTGAAATGCCCATCTTGACCTGGCCTGGTGTGGCTCAGTGGATTGAGTGCCAGCTTCCTGGTCAGGGCACATGCCTGGGTTGCAGGCCAGGTCCCCGGTTAGGGGCGTGTAAGAGGCAACCAATCGATGTTTCTCTTGCATATCAGTGTTTCTCTCTCTCTCTCCCTCCCTTTCCCTCTCTCTAAAAATAAATAATAAATAAAACCTTTTAAAAAAATGTCCATCTTCCACCCTTGTTGGAACAATAGAAACTTGACTTCTTATCTCCTCTAAGAAGCTTCCCTGAGTTACCTGGATGAAATCCCAACCCTCCCTCGCTATTCTAGTTTCTCACAGCACTTGGTACTACCCCTGTCATGTGCTAATCTTTAGCCCTTGGAAGTTTGCCTTTTCTCTACCCCCTCAATAGAGAGCTCTCTGAGCAGAGAAGGTGCTTCATCCATTCTGGTTGGAACTCACATCCTGGCACAGAAGTAACCTGGGAGATGTTTGTTGACTGACCACCTAACTGATGGAACAACTGAATGAGCTTTCAGGGAGGTTCTCCAGTAGGTTTCCCAGTCAGGCTTCCCTGTTTCAAACTTTCAGCTCCTTACCTCCATCTCTTACTCCACTAAAATCTCTGTATGCTATGTCCCATTCCCTCAGGGCCAGCTGGTTCACACTGAACCAAATCCAATCACAACTTTGAGACTCTTGGAATAAATAATGATGGTTGTTACGGGCTGAATAATGTCCCCCAGAATTCATATGTTGACATTCTATGTGTTGATACCCTAGTACCTCAGAATGACAATATTTGGTGATAGGGCCTTTAAAAAGGTAATTAATATTAAATGAGGTCATATAGGTGGACCCTAATCTGACTGGTATCCTTAGAAGACTTGACAACATAGACTGAAGGGTGACCATCTGTGGACACGGTGAGAAGTTAGCCAGCTGAAAGTGAAGAGAGAGGTCTCACAAGGAACTAAACCTCCAAAAACCCTGATCTTGGGCTTCGAGCCTTTATTGTGAGAAAATAAATTTTTGTTGCTTAAGCCACCCATTTCATGGTACTTTGTTACGGAAGCCCTAGCAAATCAAGACAGTGACAAAGATAAAAGACTCTGGAGCCAGGAGATCTGGATTCCCGTCCTGGCTTCATGACTTATTAGCTATATCATCTTGGGCAAGTTACTTTGCCTCTCTGCATCTCAGTTTCCCATTTGTTAAGTGGGCAGGGCTATAGTTCCTACCTCATAGGGTTGCTGTGAGAATGAAATAAAGCACTTGGCAAACCGTTCCTGGAACACAGCCAGTACTCTGAAAGTGCCTGTTAAATAAATAAATTTGATTACTTGGGTAAGGTGAATAAAAAGGCCTTGCCCTGAGAAGCTCGGAGTTAGGTACAATTGAAAAGGGCCTTTAAGGAATAAGTGTTCCCATGCGGCTACTCTTTTCCCCAGGCTCCTTGAGGGAAGACACTTATTTATCACCGTGAGAAGCATTTGGCAAAGATAGCATCCAGGAAGAACTTGCTGATCCAAATAGTTTCCAAACACCCTCTCCTGATACTGGGCCATGTGTCAGGGCTTGGTGACTGATTTTTCATGAGAATATTAGGTGATATTTCTAGAAGTTCTGTTTGGTTCCTTATCAAATTTTCCATATTTTTAAATTATTTTTTGTTCTCTGTAGCTATTTTCTAGCTTTAAATCTTGTGTGTACAATTTTTAAAAACCTGTGTTTGTGAATTATAATACCTGAGGTCTGTATCGATCCGTTCTTCCCATCTCTTGTGTCCTGTTTTTCTTCTTTATGAAATCTTGGGTGCCTGGTTTTCTCTATGTGCTGATCATCACCTTGAAAAATTGTTTGTGGTGGTTCCCTGAAGTCAAAGATAGATGTGCCCTCCTTCAGAGAGATTTTACGTTTGCTTTTGCCAAAGGTTTGGGGCCACTTCCAGTCACTTATCACCTCATGTCAGGTTCCCAGTTCATGGCTTGAGATTTCTTGGGCTACCAGGCTCTACTCCCTAGGGTGTGAAATGACATATAATGGTTACAACCTCCCTGAGGAAGAGCTTTAAAAAAATTCCCTTTCCTTTTCAACCATTCTTCTCAGCACCAAGGCAACCTTTTCTGAACTCACTTGGGTAGTAGTGTGAGGTATACAGTAGGTTCATATCACATGAAACTTGAGGGTGAAACACTTTGGTGTCTGAACTTAATGTGAAGAGGTTTTTCTATAAGACTCCCCACCTTGGCCCATGCAGGCCCTGGACTATCAGTTCTGTCTCTCTTGCCTTATGTAGTTAAAAAACTGAAACCCACAGGGTTGATGTTGGCAAATGCCCTATGTCATAAGTAGTGTTGGACCTTCAATAATACAATCTTCCTGTTAATTGGCTATTAGCTTCCAACCAATAATTGGCCCGGGCATCCCCCAGGCTTTTAAGCATTTCAGTGTTTTTCAGAGGATATTTTTATATTTTATTTAACATGCCACTATTTTCAGAGGAAAGATTACCTGAATTAACCAGTCCACCATTACTGAAAAGAAAAGAGACAAAAGAAAGAAGGAGGAGAAAAAATCCAGTTTTAGCAATAAAATAAGCTCAACATAATTACATCTTTACTGACCTCTGACATCACCTCATGACACTGATCTGGGCAATAGTATCAGAGATAAACACTGTTAGGGTAGGTAGCTAGCTAGGCGCAAGCCAGGTAAGGGGATAAATGGGGAACCATTAGCTGATAACCAGAGGGTTGGCCATGATTTTCAAGTTCCTGATACGATCTAGGGCAATTACTCATCCGTGAGAAGCATGCACAGACAGACTAACTAAGGTAATAACCAGTATAGGATCTTCCACTGGGGACACTATACGTAAAGGGCAAAAATAATAAAAAGAGCATGTACATGGCCGCAGAACCTGAACAGCACAGACATACGACCACCCCTGTTGGCAGAGATGTGCCCTGTTGGCAGAGATGTGCCCATGCGTTTGGCAGGGGCACACCTGCGGGAGAGGAGGAGCCAGCAGGCCTGCGGGAAGTTGGAGTAAGCCTAAAAACCCTAAGTTTGTAGCCCAGCGGGGCATTCAGTTGGGTATGAGTCAACTGCTTGAAAATCTTCCCAGTGTACTTTCCCATTGCTAATAAACCGGTGCCTGCTTTGCTAGCTGTGTCTGGCATCTGAATTCCTTCTCTCAAGAAGACAAGAAGCCAGGTCCTCAGAACACTCATTCTTCCAGTGACAATACCACATGGCTCAAATACTACCACTCAATGCCTAGCTGTTATCCAATGACAACTCTACAGAGTGCCATCATACAATAGATGTCACTTATCAATGCTCTTGGAGATAACAACCCAAACTATATTATTTCGACAAGCATGTACTGGGCACCTACCATGTGCTAATTGCCAGGGTTAAAGCAGAAAACAAGACAGAAAAGGTTTCTGTCCTCATGGAATTTACATTCTGGTAGGGGCAATGGATAATGAACATGCGACAAATAATTTCAAAGAGTCAAAGTTCTATGAAGAGAATAAAAGAGTACAATAAGTCAGGGAGAGAAACATCGATGAGTTGCTTTCCATACGCATCCCGACCAGGGACGGAACCTTGAACCCAGGCATGTTCCCTGATCAGAAATTGAATCCACGACGTTTCGGTTTGCAGGTTGCGTCCGCTCCAAGCAAGTGCTACTTAAATGGAATATCTAGGAAGGCCTCTTTGAGGAGGTGGAATTTGACCTGAAACTTGAAGGTTGAGAAAGAGCCAGCCATGGAAAAACCGGGAGTTATGCATATCATGCAGGGAAATAGCAACTGCAAAGGAACTGAGGCTGGAGCTTTCTTGAAATGCTCAAGGAACAACAAGGAGGCCAGTTTGGCTGGAGAGGAATGAATGCGGGGGCAGGTGGCCCGACATGAATTTCGTTGGGGAAGCAGGGGCCAGATTATAGAGTCTTGTCCTGTGGGCCATGGGAAGGAGTTTGGATATTTTAAGGATAAATTGAAAACATTGATGGTGTCAAGTGATCTATGCTCACAGGAGATAGCTATGATAACTGTTTACCCAATCAAAACTGTCCTGGGTAAAGCTGTCTCCTCCCAGGGTCACCATCCCAGATCTAAGAAGGGCGGCCCCTCTTTCGGGAAACTTTGGAAATTTAAGTGACCCTAAGTTTCGTTGTGTTTCGTTCCCAACGCAACGAAAACATGCTTTCTGATTGGACAAACCTAGGTGTGGGATTCTGACTTTCCTTAGGTAGAATCGGGCGGAGCCCACTGTAATTGGTTACAAGATCTCCTCTTCCAATCAGACCTCTATTCAGGAGAGAGCGTGCGCCTCATTCCTTTGAGGTAAGTGTGCCCTTTGGTTGGCTCCTCGTGTATGAGTGACAGAATACACAGCCTATAGTCGTAAAGATGCGGTGGCGCGGCTCGGAGCATCCGGAGCTGAGGGCGGTGCAGCTGGGACAGGGACTGTCAAGACAACGTCGGTCTTGGTTTCAGTATTCCGCCTCTGCACTATACCCTTGCCATGGCAGCCCCGTCGCAACTGCAGGGTCTACTCCTGGCCGTCAACACACTGCTGCGCAAGCGCCGCTACCACGCTGCGTTGGCGGTGCTTAAAGGCTTCCGGAACGGGGCAGTGTGAGTGGGGTGGTAGGGTCCGGGTTGAGGGACGGGCCTAGCTGGGGTCAGCGGCGCGTGTTCCCGGCCTGGCACAGCTGCACTGTGTGCCCTTGAGCAGCCGTTTGCCTCTAGGTCTCGGTGTTCACCATCTGTGCAGTGGGCGCTGGATTTTGGGTCTCGAGCGCCTTCTGGGCCGGGGCTTTCACTACGCTTTTTCTACGCCCTTCGTACTTTGCAATCTGGCCCTCTTTCCTTGACCACCTCTTATGCCAGTCTCTGTATCCCCTCCTTTGGTCATTTCTCCTGCCTGGTACCTGGAGGGGTACTCGGCCTCCTTTAAACCGCATGCATAACAGCTATCGTTATTGAGAACCTACTGTGCCAGAACTGGAGATGCAACAGAAAACAAACCTAACAAAGATCTCTGTCCTCCTGTAATTGGCATCTTAGTGGCAACTTGGATGGTGATAAGGACGGAGGACTACCGCACTTTGAATCCTGGTGCCACCTGCCTGTGTGACCTTGAAAGTCATTTAGCCCCTCTAAGTCTCAGTTTCTATAAAATGAGGGTAATAACAGTACTTACACTGTCAGAGGATTAAGTCAGTAAGTGTGTGATACCTAGCACAGTGCCTGAAATATATATATGTACTACTGTTGGCTGCTGTTATTGTTATATTCGCGTGGGTTCTGCCTGGGTCACTTTTGTCATCTTTTTCAGGCCTCTGTTTTTGTCACCTCTCAATGAGGACATCCCTGAGCTCCCTGCCTTCTTCCCTACTTAATTTTTCTCCATAGTACTTGTCACCATCTGACACTAAGTAGTTCACTCTATCCTGCTTTTTTAAAAAAAAATTTATTGAATGTATTGGGGCGATACTGGTTAACAAAACTGTACAGGTTTTAGGTGCACAATTCCACAAAACATCATCTGTACACTGTTTTGTGTGTTCACCATGCCAAGTCAAGTCTCCATTCATCACCATTTTATCCTCCCTTACCCTCCTCCACCTCCCACATCCCCTTCATTTATCCTGTTTTTATATTCTGTCTCTCACTAGAAAGTGAGCTCATGGGGACAGAAATTTTTATCTACTTTGTTCTTTGGTATATTCCTAGTAACTTGTACACAGTAGGCTTTCAAATATTTGTTGAATGAATGAATAAGTGTGCAAGGTAAGAATTGCCATTATTCCCATTTTCCAGATGAGAAGACTATGGCTCAGAAAGGTAAACTCATTGCTCATGATTATGTTACTTGGTCAGGTTCTGAGCCAGGATTCAAACCCAGGGATGCCTGACCTCAACACCAAGCTCTTGGCTTTCATGGGCACCCAGAGTTTCAGGCAGAAGTTGATTCCTGCTGAGTCTAGCCAGACGATACTCCGCCATGCCTTGGTATAACTAGGATAGAATAGTCCCTGAGATAACATCTGTTTCCCTTTGCCAAGCTATTGGCAGGACAAAGCAGGATGGCACAGGAATCACACAGGGCCTGGTGCCAGTGAGCATTGCCCAATGTTGGCTTTGTACACCTGTTTCCACCCACCTCTTCCCTTGATCTCAGGAACCTCCTCAGCCCGGGCAGGTACTTGCTAAGGTACGCCCTTGGGCTCAAATCCCAGTTCCTTCATTTCAGTGCTGGGTGCCCTTCATCTCTTCTGGCCTCAGGTTCCTCCTCTGTAAAGTGGAAACAAACTCACCAATACAGGCGTTCTCTGAGCAGTGATCCCATTACTGCTTAGTGCTAAGACACCATGCCCATGGGTAAGGATCTGGAGTCCCGGGGCAGACTGACCACTAAACTGTCATGGCAGTACCAGGTGATCAGGAGTGCTGTACAGAAGAGCTGATGGTGATATTTTGAAGGCTGAGTTGGAGTTTGCCAGAGGGAGGAGGGCATCCCAGGTGAAAGGAATGGTTTGAATAAAGGCCTGGAGGTGGAAAAGAATATGCCCTCTAGGGAGGCATCTCGGTGACAAAGACATGTGAACTTTGTACAATTTCACTCATTTTGATGGTCCACTCCTGAATATTTCAATGTACACCTCTACAAATAAAAACATTTTATTTTATGGCTAAATTACCCTGGTTACATTTAATGAATTAATATTAATCCTGTAATGTTGACTACTGTCCAGTCAATAGTCAAATTGTCCCAGTTGTCCCCCAAATGTTCTCTGCAGCTAGTCTTTCCAGACCAGGATCCTCCAGGACATTACATTGCATCTGTCATGTCCTTTAAGTCCTTTATTTTTTTATTGAATTTATTAGTGACATTGGTTAGTAAAATTATATAGGTTTCAGGTGTACAATTCTACAGTATTTTTTAAGTCTTTTTAAATCCAGAGCATGCCTTTTTTCAGGATAGAGAGTAATCCTGTGAACGATAGTAACCAGCTCCCCCCGAGTTTGAAGACTTTGGGAAGGGGTCCTGGCAAGTGTGGGGAGTTGGGGGCGCTGTTCTGCTTGTGTCTGGGGTGTAAGGAAAGGTTCTGGTCCCCTGGAGGAGGCGGAGGGCTTCTTTCACTGAGCCACACCAGCCAGGGCCCCTCCCACATCTTTTAAACAAGTTTTATTTCGAAATACTTGTAGGTTTATAGAAGAATTTCCTTGTTTTTACACAATTTTACATACCTTGCTCTAGTGAACCCTGGAGTGCACATAAAGCCACCTCACTCTTTTACTGCTGCTTAGTATTCCCCTGAAGGAAGGGACTATTTATTTACCCAATAACCCTCCCCCTGTGGAGAGACACTGGTTTGCTTCCAGTCTTTTGCTATTTCAAACAAGCCTAAGTGAACATTCACAGATACTCATATGACAACAGTATATGGCTTGTGACCATTGTTTCAAGGAGGCTGCCATGGATTTTTAGACCTGGTAACCTGGTTAGATCAGAGCCTGGCAGCTGGAGAACTTGATGGGGGAAAAGGGAGTCCAGTAAAAAAGAACAAGAAAGAAAGAGACATTAACATTGGTTGAACTAGGAACTTTTACACGTGCTATGTCCCTACCTGCCAGAGGCAACTCTGAAATGGAAAATACCTTTTACTGATGGGAAAAGGGCAGGTCAGAGAGGTTAAATGATTTTTCCAAGTTTACACAGCAAAGTGTGGCAGGACTTTGACACCAAATACTGTTTCCTTTCTATGACCCACTTTGAACCTAGATCTAACTCAAAAGCTAGCATTATTTCTGGTCCCAAAATGATAATAGAATTAGGGATGGGGTGGGGATAAGGGGTCAAAGAGATAGTCCAGAAAAAAAACCTGATACAGTAATGCCGTAGTAACTGTTTTCTTTTTGCTTTTACAGCTATGGAGCCAAAATCCGGGCCCCTCATGCACTGGTCATGACCTTTCTCTTCCGGAGTGGCAGGTACCCACCCCCTCTGCACACCCCTCAAACTGGGAGAGAATGTGGTCAGCCCTCAGTGTCAGGGCTGTTGCAGTAGCTTCCTAGCTGGGTCTGGCCTGTCCCCACTGACACCTCCTGAAGTACAGCTCTGATTCTATTACCCCTGCTGGAAAACTCCCCTGGCTCCCACTCCCTCCAAAGAAGCCCAGTTTCCAGGTGTGGCCTTTAAGGCCCTCTGCAGTTTGGCCTCAGCTGCATCCCCACCGTATTCCCCCATGTTCACCCTGGGGTGCCTTTGGTGCACAGAACTTGCTGTCATTCCATGTACATGCCACATGTGTTTCTACCTCCACACATTTTCTCATGCAGAACCCCCTGCCAGGACTACCTTTTCCTTTTCTACCCCAACTTTATTTCCTTTTTAGCAGACCATACCAGTTCTCTGAGGATCACATTCTCAGAAGACCACCTCTGACCTCCCTTCTTAGCTCACACTTCTTGGCCCCCCTCTGATCTGTCACGTCTTCCCTAAGGGCACTTCTCAGAAACCACCTTGTGATCACTTTTTAATGTAGTCTCACCTGGAGCTTATAAGACTCATACATGGAAACCTTCTGGCCAAATCCAGCTTCAAGATTTTCTCTTTTTGTAATTTCACTTTGTAAATTTATTTTTGTTTGTTTTGGTTTTTGTCCTCCGAATTGTTTTCTTTAAAAAACTGAGCTCAGTCATTCATTCGGTAGATATTTATTGAGCATATACTGTGGGCCAGATACTGTTTTAGGTGCCAGGATACAGCAGCGAACAAAGCAGATAGTAATCGCTGCCCTCGTAGAGCTTGCATGCTAGCAGGGGGTGGCAGAAGAAAAAACATAATAAGTAAGGAAAGTATGTGTTAAAAGGTGATGTGGACTGTGGGAAAGAAAAATTAGAGCAAGGGAAGGGAAAGGGGATCAGGAGTGCTGGAGGAGGGACAGGCTGCAGAATTAAATAAGGAAGGCCTCAGTGAGAAAGTGACATTCGAGTGAAGACTTTAAGGAGATGAAAGAGTTGGCCAAGTGGGTATTAGGGGAAAGAGTGTTTCAGCCCAAGGGAATAGCCAGTGCAAAGGCCCTGAGGTGGGCCCTGGCTGGTGTAACTCAGTGGATTCAGCACGGGCTGCGAACCGAAGGGTTGTTGGTTCGATTCCCAGTCAGGGCACATGCCTGGGTTGTGGACCAGGTCCCCAGTGGGGGCCACATGAGAATCAACCACCCATTGATGTTTCTCTCCCTCTCTTTCACCCGCCCTTCCCTTCTTTCTAAAAATAAATAAATAAAATCTTTTTTAAAAAAGCCCTGAGGTGGGATCATGCCTGGTGAGTTTGAGGAGGCTGGAGCAGAGGGATTGAAGGGGAGAGAAAAAAGAGGAAGGTCACAGGGTAAGCTGGGCCCATCCTGCCCTACTTTAGAGAAGAGTTGGGCTTTTTTCTTTTAGGCGAAACAGGAAGTTGTAAGAGTTTTTGCAGGGATGTGCTTCTATTTGACTTATCTTTTAACAGTATGAGAGTGAAGAGTTTGCTGCCAGATTATTACAGGTGGGGGTGGGTGCCAAGGGTAGTAGTAGGTGTAAAATAGAGGAGGCTGTGGCAGTGATCCAGGTGAGCAACACTGGTGACGTAGACTTTCGTGGTGTCAGTGGGGGTTTAGGAGTAGTCAGATTCTAGAAACAATTTAAGGCAGGATTAGTGTTAACAGTTAAAAACTGGGAGATCTAACGTCTTGAAACTGGCAACACTCCCATGTTCCTACGGGGTGAGAACCAGCTGATTCCTGGCTATGCCCACTCACCTGGCAGATTTCCACAGGTCCTAGTAGACCCATTCCAAGGTCCTCATCTAGCCTTGAGGGCACTTGGGTTTACTGTTCTTTTTATTTATTTTTTATCCTCACCCGAGGACATTTTTTTTAATGCTTTTAGAAAGACAGGAAGAGAGGGGTGGGGAGAGAGAGAGAACAAGAACATGGATGTGAGAGAGAAAAAATGCCTAGTGATTTGATTTTAAAGAATAAATGAACTCCCTCCCCTAGTTAAATGTTTGCTCCTCTCAGGACGAAGACAGAAGTTAGCATGGCCCCCCTCCCACTCCACATGCCCTTCATCCTTTGCCCACACATCCTCTGCTCAGGTTTCTTCCTGTTCCTCTACTCCCCACTCTTTGTTTCTCCTCAGGACCTTTGCTGATCCCTCTGCCTGGGAAGCAGTTCCTGTCCCCTCTTGACCCCATCGAGTCCTCATCCTTCAGATCCCAGGACCATCTCTTGTCATGGTCACAGTTTGACCCCTGCTTTGTGATTATTTACATTTCCGTCTCCCTTTAGATCATAAACCTCATGAGGGCAGCAAGCAGATCTTCCCCCCAGCCCCCTGCCCCCCACCCAGAATTGTAGCCCCAGATACAGCACAAAGTAGGCACAGGGCCCTACGGGTGAACAAGGCAGTTGTAGACACTACTTTCTGGTGCCTTCCACTGGGATGGGGCAGGAGTGGGGGAGATAATAACTAAGCAAACATTTGCTTGTTTAACATATAAATGTCAGGTGGTAATAAGACCTATAAAGGAAAAGAAAACTGGTGTAAGGGGACAGATGTGATGGGCATTCTTTTATGCAGGGTGATCAGGGAAAGCCTCTCTGAGAAAGTGGCATGGAGTAAAGGCCTGAATCAAGTGAGGCGGCAGCCCCGGGACAGGGAGGTTAGAGGCCTGGGGTTGAATGAGCATCGGCCCAGAGCAACTTGCCTGGCTTCGTTTTGCATGCGCAGTGGGTAAATGCCCTCTGAATGGCTGTGTCTGCACTCATCGTGGCTCCCTGTGTTTGTGCAGCCTCCGAGAGAAGCTTCGGGCCATCCTGCAGGCCACGTACACCCACTCCTCTAACCTGGCCCGCTTCGTGTTCACCTACAAGGGGCTCTGTGCCCTGCAGTCCCATGTGCAGGGCAAGACCTACCAGGTGCACTCATTCCTGGCTGCCTTCTTGGGGGGCTTGCTGGTGTTTGGAGATAACAATAATATCAACAGCCAGGTAAAGATCCTCCCCAGGGATGTGGCGGGGAGGGCTGCTGGGGGTGGGTGGGTTGTGGTTCAGGTATGAGTTGGGGATGGAGGGGTCAAAGAAGATGAGCTGTTAGCTCCCTTCCAAGTCTAAGGATCTGTGATTCACCAGTCCCTCTGTGACATTGGGAAGGTCACTTCCCCGTCAGTTTCCTCATGTGTAAATCAAGCAGCTTGTTGGATTTTATGGTTCCCCAAAACCACTGTGTACTGCTCTCTGGGACAAAGATTTTTTTTTTTTTAATTTAAGAAAACCACTTTGGCGTTGCCTGGTGTGGCTCAGTGGATTGAATTATTGAATTCTGGCCTGGGAACCCAAAGGTCACTGGATCAGTTCCTGGTCAGGGCACGTGCTAGGTTGCTGACCAAGCCCCCAGTTGGGGCAGTGCCAGAGGCAACTGATAGATATTTCTCTCCCTCTTTCTCTCTCCCTTAACCTCTCTTTAAAAATTAATGAAGAAAAATTTAAGGCCTCCTGATGCTTACCACAGGCTGTGTTCTTACACTGCCTGTACAGAAAGAGGAGGCAGAGGAAACCCACCCCATATACACCTCAGCCCAGGCCCTTGCCTGGTCTGTATTGTGAATGGGGGGACATGGAATAAAAGTAAAAAAGAAAAAAAAAAAAAAGAAAAATTAAAAAACAATAAAACCACTTTGCTGCGAAATGAAAAAAGAAAAATTACCCTGGAGTATGATTTTCATAAAACAAAATGTATTAAAGAATTGCCTTTAATTCTGTGACTTGCATGTCCCTTTTCTGGGTTAAAATTCTGTTTTTTAAAAAAATATATCGATTATGCTATTACAATTGTCCCATTTTTTCCTCCCCTTTATTACCCTCCGCCCTGTACCTTCCTCCCACCATCATTCCCCCACCTTAGTTCATGTCCATGGGTCATACATAAAAGTTCTTTGGCTTCTCCATTTCTCATACTATCCTTAACCTCCTCCTGTCTATTTTGTAGCTACCATTTATGCTTCTTATTCCCTGTACCTTTTCTCCCATTCTTCCCTCTCCCGCCTGATAACCCTCCATGTGATCTCTATTTTTGTGAATCTGTTCCTGTTCTAGTTGTTTGCTTAGTTCATTTTTGTTTTTGTTTTCTTAGGTTCAGTTGTTGATAGTTGTGAGTTAGTTGTCATTTTACTGTTCATATTTTTATCATCTTCTTTATCTTAGATAAGTCCCTTTAACATTTCATACAATAAGGGCTCTGTAATGATGAGCTCCTTTAACTTGACCTTATCTGGGAAGCACTTTATCTGCCCCTCTATTCTAAATGAAAGCTTTGCTGGATAGAGTAATCTTGAATGAAGGTCCTTGCCTTTCATGACTTGGAATACTTCTTTCCAACCCCTTGTTGCCTACAAGGTTTTTTTGAGAAATCAGCTGACAGTCTGATGGGATCTCCTTTGTAGGTAACTGTCTCCTTTTCTCTTGATGCTTTTAAGATTCCCTCCTTATCTTTAATCTTGGGTAATGTAATTATGATATGTCTTTGTGTGTTCCTCTTGGGTCCAACTTCTTTGGGACTCTCTGAGCTTCCTGGACTTCCTGGAAGTCTATTTCCTTTGCCATATTAGGGAAGTTCGCCTTCATTATGTCTCAAATTTCTTGCTCTTCCTCTTTTCTTTCTGGCATCCCTACGATTCTGATGTTGGAATGTTTAAAGTTGTTCTGTGTAAAGAATGTTAAGCTTCTCCTCATTTTTTAAAATTTTTGTTTCTTCATTCTGTTCCGATTAGATGTTTATTTCTTCCTTCTGCTTCAAATCGTTGATTTGAGTCCCGGTTTCCTCGCCTTCACTGTTGGTTCCCTATTTTTCTTTATTTCACTTTGCATAGCCTTCGCTTTTTCCTCTATTTTGTGACCATACTCAACCATTTATCTGAGCATCATGATTACCAGTGTTTTGAACTCTGCATCTGATAGGTTGGCTATCTCTTCATCTCGTAGTTGTGTTTTTACACTGCTGGCTGGGTGGACCGGCCTGATTTTACCAGTCTCCTCCTGGTGGACATTCAGGAGGTCCGTAGCCTCTTGCCATTACACATGCAGCCTGCGTCTTTGTTTGGATGTCTTCTTGCACATGTGTCAGTCTGTCTGAAAGTTTCTAGATGTGGAATTGTGGAATCAGTGGATATGAGCATTCTGTATTTTGAGAAAATTTCCTCAGTTTTATATTTGTTAGAAATTTCACTTCCAAAGGCTGGGAATCTTAGTCACACCATCTCCTTCCCCCTGGCTTCTTTTGCTTGACCTCTGACAACAACTCTTCTGACCTCCATTTCTAAAATTTTGTCATTCCAACAATGTTATATAAGTGGAGTCATGACAGTTGTAACCTTAGGAGACTGGCTTTTTTCACTCAGCATAATTCACTGGCGATCCATCCCAGTTGCTGTGTCTGTCAATAGTTCATTTCTTTTTATTGCTGGGTGGCATTCCATTGCATGGATGTACCACAGCCCATTTAAACATTCACCCCCGGAAGGACATCTGAGGTTTTTCCAGCTTTTGGCTACTAAGAGTACAGCTGCTAAGAACATTCTTGTACAAGTTTTTGAGTGAGCATTATTTTTCATTTCTCTGGGCTAAATGCCAAGAGTGCAGTTGCTGGGTCAGATGGTATGTGCATGTTTAGTTTTATAAGAAACTGGCAAACTATTTTCCACAGTGACTATACTATTTTACATTCCCATCAGGAATAGACATAAGTGATCCAGTTCCTCCACATCCAAGCCAGTATTTGGTTTATCACTTTTTTTTATTTTAGCCATTTCGATAAGTGTGTAGTGCCATCTCATTGTGGTTTTAAATTTGCATTTCCCTGACGGCGAATGATGTTGAACAGCTTTACATGTGCTTGTTTTCCGTCTGTATAACCTCTTCCGTGAAGTATCTGTTCATGTCTTTTGCCCATTTTCTAATTGGATTTTATTTTTACTGTTGTTGAGTTTTGAGTTTTTTATTTTTTTTTTAAGATTTTATTTATTTATTTATTTGGGAGGGGGGAGGGAGAAAGAGAGGGAAACATCAGTGTGTGAGATACATCCATCGGTTGCCTCTCGCACAACCCAGCCGGGAACTGCCCGGCCTGCCACCCAGACACGTGCCCTGACTGGGAATCAAACAGGCGACCTTTCGGTTTGCAGGCCAGCACTCAGTTCACTGAGCCACACCAGCCAGGCTGAATTTTTTAAAAATATATCCCAGATAGTAGTCTTTGTTGGATATTTTTTAAAAAATATTTTCTCACAATCTGTACCTTTTCTTTTCAGCCTTTTTACATGGGCTTTCACAACCAAATTTTTTTTTAATTTGATGAAATCCAGTTTATCAAATTTCTTTATGGTTTTCTTTTTGGTGCCAAGTTTCTTTTTTTTAGTTTTGAACCATGTAAATATATTTTTTAAAAAATTCCAATAAATAATAAAGATATAAAATAGTAATATTAAAATGTCTGATACCACTTCAAATCATCTTGCACACCAACTTTGTTTTTGCTTTGTTTTGTTTTTTAGAGAGAAAGGAAAGGGGGAGAGAGAGAGAAACATTGATTTTTGTTGTTCCAGTTATTTATGCATTCATAAATTGGTTCATTCTTGTGTGTGCCCTGACTGGGGATTGAACCTGCAACTTTGGTGTATTGGGACAATACTCTGATCAACTGAGCTACCTGGCCAAGGCCTGCATACCAACTTTGTGCGCAGGGCCAGCTGATCCATGCATGGGGGTGGGCAGAGGGTTCCCAGTGGCTGTGCACACCCATAATCCCCTGTCACTCCCTCGTTGCAGATCAGCATGTACCTGTTGTCACGCGTCCTGTTTGCCCTGTGCCGCCTGGGAGTGGAGAAGGGCTACATTCCTGAACCTAAGTGGGACCCATTCCCGCTGTTCACCGCAGTAGTGTGGGGGCTGGGGCTGTGGCTCTTCGAGTACCACCGGCCCACACTGCAGCCCTCGCTGCAGTCCTCCATGACTTACTTGTATGAGGACAGCAATGTGTGGCACGACATCTCAGATTTCCTCATCTACAACAAGAGACGTCCCTCGAAGTAACGCAGCCCTGAAGTGCTTATGAGGGCTTCTGCTGGCGTGGGCTCTAGGTGGTGTCCATGAGTGAAATCTCCCAGAGGATCCTGCTTTCTCAAGATCATGGCTCTCAGACTCTAACTTCTAGTATCCCAGGGTTCCATTGTCCAAAGCAAAAGCACCAGTTTTCAAATCCCATTAGGTATTCTTGAATGGCGGAACAAGTGGCTGCATCAGGCTGAGGAGCCTTGGGCATGGTTCCAGCTGTGCTGCTAACCTCTGTGAGACCAGGGAAAGACACCCCCACGTAGGCCTCAGGGGCCGTGGAGCTCAGAGGAGGGCCCTGAAATCTCTTTCTGGTGGGTATGTTCTTCGGCTGTTGTTATGCTGGTGGGAGTGGGGTCTGCAAATACGTTCTTACAAAATGCAAAGCTTTTCGTCTCAGGTGTTGTATTGGAGAAGCTCTAGAGTGCCACTGTCCAATAGAAACACAGCAACAGACATATATGTAATTGAAAATTTTCTAGTAGCCACATTTTAAAAAAGTGGAAAGAAGCAGATGAGATTAACCTTCATTATACATTTTAGCCCAAATTTCTAAAATATTATCATTTCAACATAAAATTAATATGACAATCAATGAGATCTTTTACATTCTTTTTTTCTTATACTAAGTCATCAAAATCAGGTGTGTGTTTTATACTTGCAGCACATATCAATTTGGACTAGTCCCATTTGAGGTGCTCAGTAAGCCACATGTGGCTAGTGGCGACCGTACTGGACTATACAGATAGAGAACACGTCTATTATAGAAAATTCTAGTGGACAGTGCGGATCTAGAGCTAGAGGACATGGTTTTGAGTCCCTACTCTACCACTGTGTAACTCTGAGGAAGTTTCTTAAAGCCTCAGAGGTTCACAGCCTCAGTTTCTTGTAAAATGAGGATGATTGTAATAGTACCCCGTGTGCACGTTGGACTTGTGTAACCATGGCTGCTGCTTCCACTACTGATCACTTCCATTTAGTGAACTCCTACTTCTTCCTGGGTGCTTTGCACATATTATTTTTAATCTATACAATGAACTTGCAGGTCTGTATTTTGATTTTCATTCTACAGATGTGGAAACTGAGAATCAGAGAAGGGAAGTAACTTGCCCAAGGTATATAGCTAGTATGGTCGCCCAATCAGGGTTTGAACCCAGATCTATCTGACTGCTAAGCCTATGTGTTTTTCAGTGCCTTACTTTAAAGATTTTATTTATTTACCTTTTTTTAGAGAGAGGGGAAAGGAGGGAAAAAGAAAGGGCAAGAAACATGAGGGTGTGAGAGATACATCGATCAGTTGCCTCTCGCACACCCCCAACTAGAGACCTGGCCTGCAACCCAGGCATGTGCCCTGACTAGGAATTGAACTGGCAGCCTTTTGGTTCGAAGGCTGGTGCTCAATCCACTGAACCTCAGTGCCTTACTTTAAATTTAGAAACCTAAGCTAAGCTATGCAAATGTTAGCTAATTACAGGGCCTGTTCCAGAGTGGGGTACAAACTCAAATGCCTAAAGGGGCCTGGCAGTGACATAAATGATTATGTTCTGGGTGCTTTGCAGTAGGGACTGATGGGGACTCAGTGAACTGGAGACTTACATGCCAGTCTGGTTTTTTAGAAACAAATTGGACAAGTCAGTCAAGTCTCCAGGAAAATTTGGTCTATGACCCACTAATTGGAGTCCCTTGGCCTAATGGGAATATTTCAGTCTCTTTTTTTATTTTAGCATCACTAGTAGAAACGTGCACATGAGTCACTGGAGATCTCATTAAAATGCAGAATCCGATTCAGTGGGTTTGGGGTGGGGTCTGAAATATTCTGCAGGCCTCACAGACTCCCAGGTGCTGCTGCTGCTGCTACTGCTGGTCTGAGCCACACTTTGAGTAACAAGATAGTAGGGGATGATATGGGGCCAACCATTATCCCATGTGACAAATGAGGGAACTAAATTAAACAGAGCTGTTAGGTAACAGAGGAGAAATTAGGTCTGATTCTAGCAGTTGTGTTCTCAGCCACAATGTTGTACTGCAAACTCGGAGAAAGGGATCTTGAAGCTTCCTTAGTTCACTCTATGGAGGCTGAATGAGATCCCAAAATTATGGGGAGGGAAGGAGGTGGCTATCAGCAAGCAGGTTTTATAACAGATGCTGGGGGTGCCCTGCCCATATCGCTTCTAGCTTACGACTTCAGTACACACCAGCCAAATTTTACAAGTGCCACCCCTCGTCTTTCTGCCTGAGGGCTCTCACTTGCCACTGGCACCTGCCTTGCCACCCTGAAGCGCTGGAGGATTAACACATCCAGGGAGCAGCTCTCAACCAATGACCAATGAAGACACTCCTGTACCCCTAGCCCAGTAGGCATGTTTCGCTCTGGCTCCCAGGGCTCAGCAGGACTGAGTTTCCGGTTGCCCACAGTGGTCACTTGCTTGATGACACCCCCTTCTTTGTCACCCTTCCTCATGCCCCTGCCAGTGCTTCCTGGAACTACTTCCCATATAAACTGCTTGTACTCAAATCCTTGTCTTGGGGTCTGCTATTGGGGGAACCCAAACTAAAATGGGCCTCTGGTGTAGCAGGTTGAGAGATAATATAACATGGTGGCTGGGGATATAGGCTTTGTAGCCAGTGTCTTGCCTCAGCTGTGGTTTTGCTGTTTCCTAGAGCAAGTGGCTTAACCATTCTGTGCCTGTGTTTCATCCTGTGTAAGGTAGGCATTCTATAGAGTGATCTGGAGGATTAAATGCTATGACACACATAAAGTAAGCACTCAGTAGCTCTTTGCTGTTATTTCTAATGGCATCCAAACGTAGAAGGAAGTGTGGTCCTGAGAACTGAGTATTCCCAGCTTTTAGCCTGTTCTAACCCCCAGCTGAAGGTAAAGCCTTGGCTGCCTGCCCTCCCCACATCCCCCCACTGCCACTGGGAGCTGGCTGGCTGCACCACTGCCTGTCTCTGCTCTCTAAGAATAGGTTTCCCTCACAGATGGCATCTCTCCGGATCCTGCCAGAGCATCTGGTGCCTCCAACTGCTCACTCCAGGGAGGAAGGCAGTGTGGTCCTTGCCGAGGGGCAGAGTGCTGGCTTCCAGCAGACCTGAGAGGAGTCCCCACTCGGCTCCCTCCTAGCTGAGCCTCCGTTTCCTAAGATCAGTAAAAGTCATTACTAAAGGGCCTGGACACACAGTAGGCAATCCATAAATACTAGTTCCTTAAACAGCACCATGGTTTAACATGTTTGTTTATTAAGCACCTGCTATATTCCTACAAAGCCTTCTGACATGCAAGACTATAAACAATAACTTTGTAATTAATAATATATATGCATAGTACAAAACCTAAATGATACAAAAAGTGTGTAACAGAAAAGTCAGGTCCCCTCCTATGCCCAAGTTCCACCTCTACCCCGCACCCTTGCCAGGGACACTCACAGTTAGCACTTTCTAGCACAGCCTTGCGGAGATACTCTGTGCACAGCCACCTGCCTGCCTTTGTCTCATAAGAACCTTGTACATTACACTGTCATCTCAACAACTCTGGCATTCTTCCCTGTCCTCTGCATGTTTACTTGCTCTGTGATTAGTAATCTAATATGTAAATGAGTCCTTTCTTTGAGCTGGTTTCCCCCAGCTCCACCTCCCTCTAACTTTCCTCCCCTCAATACCTGGGCAGATTCTTACTGTGATGAGCATGAGGATGAACCACCGTAGATACCCTGAGTCTTATCATAGATGACACCAACACTCAGGCCCATGGAACTCCAAGTGAAAGGGGGAGGACAAAAACCGAAGTTAATTTGGGGCCCTTCTGTTGCTCTGCTCCTAAATTAGCGATCGTTCAATGAACTCATGTGAGAGCTATGATTCACAGGCTGAGATGCCAAGAAACTGCCTCATGATGCTCACGGCTCCTGCCTTCCACAGGCTCTAGAAAGGATCTTGGAGGTGGTGTTTCTTTCTATATTGTTCACTTCTCCCACTCTCATGAGTGCATTTTGAGTTTCTAAGAGTCAGGCTTTAAACCTAAACCAGAACACTGCTCTGTGCTCCACCTCCTGGAATGAACCCCCCATATTCACAATCTGTGACTTCAGATACATTGCTTTCTTCAGCGGATTAGAGAGGATTTATAAAAAGAAATGTCATTTCCCCCCTCCCTTTGTCTAGTTCCAGATTCACAGGGAGAGTGTGTCTTCAGCCTTGAAGAGCATTTTGGGTGAGAAGTTTAATTTTAACCAGAGGGTCTTCTCCAGGACTCACTTTTTTTTTTTTAATAATGTGCTGACTTTCTGAATGCATTTAAAAGGACAAATAGTCCTTTCAATGCAGAGGAAAAGGAGACATTGCTCTAGCACCAAGACTCACTTTGTGAGCTGGAGACTGCACGGCCCTAGGCAGAGGACAGAGGGAAAGTTGGGTGCTCTTCTGAGTGTTGTTTTTAGAGAGGGCTTTTAAACAGGGGGCTCCCCGTTGTTTGTACCACGTGTCTGCTCAAAGCTGCTGCAGGTGTCGTACTCTTACAAATAAGAGGAAATATAGGCCACGGGGTCTCTGTTGGAAACCTTGTTCTCACTGCTCTTCCCGGCTTCTCTCTTGAGCCTGTCCTTGTGGGCTGGATGTCAGCTGACAGAAGGGCCAGGGATAGACCGCATCAGCTCTTTTAAGAGACTCCTTTTTAGGGGATTTTTTATATGTGTGTCATGAACCCCTTTGGCATTGGCATCTGGTGAAACCTGTGGATCCTTCTCAGAATGCTGGGGGGTGGGCGTTGTTTGTTTTTTGTTAAGTCATATCCAAATTATTTTTTAAGGCTTTTTTTTAATTTTTATTTTTTAGAGAGGGGAAGAGAGGGAGAGAAACATCAGTGAGTGGTTGCCTCTCATGTGCCCCACAATGGGGACCTGGCCTGCAACCCAGGCATGTGCCCTGACTGGGAATCCAACCGGCGACCCTTTGGTTCACAGGCCGGTGGTCAATCCACGGAGCCACACCAACCAGGGCAGAATGCTGTTTTTAAAACCCATATAACAAAATACATAGGATTAAAAAAGACAACAGTTACTTTGAATATTGAAACAATTATCAAAGTATTTTTAAAACTTGTGATTTAGTAGCATACTTTTTTTTAAACATTAAATAACAATGATCCAAACCACCACGATTTCACAGGTGCAGAAAGCATAAGCAGTATCTCGAGATACTGCAGCAACTGTGGCAGGATATGGAAACCGCTGTGATTTCTATTAGTGATGAAGTCCCAGCTACTGCTAACAGGCCTCTGGTTTGTTGCTGACACTTAGAATTGATGGAAATATTATATTTCACTCAGAGGCTAGTGAAAATATAAGTGGAATTTTTTTTCCTGTCCAAGTTCATGGCCCTTGGAGTCATAGATTGCAGATTCAGAAGTCCTGCTTGAGAGTGACCTTCCCAGCCTGACCGCATGGCAGCTGTCATTGTTTACCAAGCCCTGAGCACAGAAAGATGAAAGTAGCGGCTAATGTTGGCTGATCCCTTACCAAGTTCCCAGTGATGTTGGGGGCTAGGATTCAGCAGTGAAAGAAGCCAGTTCCTGCCCGCCTGGGGCTTACAGTCTAGGGAGGGAAGACTGACAAATGAATGCATAAGGAAGATGATTCCACAGTGGTAGGCCTGGTCGGTGTGGCTCAGTTGCTTGGAGTTGGTTGCAGTGTCATCCTGTAAACCAGAAGGTTGTGGGTTCCATTCCCAGTGGGGCATAAACCTAGGTTGCAGGGTCAGTCCCTAGTCGGGGTGTGTATGGAAGGCAACCCAGTCAGTGTTTCTCACAGCAATGTTTCTCTCCTCTCCCTTCCCCTCTCTCTAAAAATCAATAGGCATGTCCTCGGGTGAGGATAAAAATTAATAACAAAGGGGTAGGCGATATGAAGTCTGATTGGTAGGGGCAGTAATAGAATGCATTGGAGGAGAGAACAAGAGGGTCTATTTTCCAGGGAGGCTTCTCGGAGGAGATGACGTTTGTTCTGAGACCTGACTGATGAGAGAGTGGTGCAAAGATGTGGAAGAAGGGTGTTCTGGTTGTGTTCAGTATTTTAGCTGTAGGCATCTTTGCCACAAACATTTTTGCCACATTTTTCTTGCATAACTAATTGACCATAAGGCCATTTTGCCTTATAAGAGGTAAAATAACTAGTTGACAGTTTGATTTGTTTGTTTGTTGGTTTGGTTTCATTTATTCATTGGCTTCAGACAATGTATTTAAGCTAGTTACCAGTTTGGTTTCATTTCTCCATTGATAAAGTTCTTGCAGTTACTCCCAAGGGAGATATGTTTTAAGACCCCCCAGTGCATTCCTGAAACTGAGGATAGTTCTGAACCATTTGTGTATGCACACACACACACACACACACACACACGAGGTCTGTCTGGAAAAAGTCCAGCCATTATTATATAACTAGAATGGTTTGTGAGACATCAATGTAACCTGGCAGCCAAGGAGAGTGGACTGGGATGTGCATATGTGAACACTGTTGAGTGAGCATGTGTACTGTGTGGCTGTTGAATTTAAAAGGACTGAGCGAGTAGAGCAATGAATCTGCATCAGATTTTGCGTTAAGCTGGAACATTCCTTTGTGGAAACTATTCAAATGATTCAGAAGGCATTGGGGGATGATTCGATGAGTGCAGTGCATATAAAAGTGTGGCACAAATGCTTCAAAGATGGTCGAGAATCTGTTAAAAGTGACCCACATTCTGGAAGGCCTTCAACAGGCAGAACACTTGAGAATGTTGAACGTGCACAGGCTGCAATCAACAAGGATCTGCAACTGACAGTACAAGAACTAGAACCTGATCTGGGGATTCCAAAACTACTGTGTCCGAGATTTTGACGCAGAATCTTGGCATGAAATATGTCATGGCAAAATTTGTTGCAAGGCTTCTACTACCAGAGCAGAAGGAACGTGGTGCTGTAGTTGCTAGTGACTTGATTCAAACTGCTACCAATGAACCAGATTTCCTCGAGAACGTCACACCTGGAGATGAATTGTGGGTCTATGGCTATGATCCAGAAACAAAGGCCCGGTTGTCCCAATGGAAGTCACCTGGTTCTCCACACCTGAAGAAGGCGCGGCAAAGTCACAGCAAGATCGAGACCACATTAACTGTGTTTTTTGATTGGGACGCTGTTGTCCATCATGAGTATGCCCCCCCCCGGGGCATTAATAAGGAGTACAATTAATAAGTCCAGACAATTAAGGAGTACCACCTCAATGTTCTTCGTCAGTTGAGAGGTGCAATACAACGAAAACAGGCTCGGCTAAGGGCAGCTGATGATTGGCAGCTTCATCATGATAATGCATCCGCCCACTCATGCATCATGTCTCATGCAGTTTTTTGGTGAAACATCAAATCATCCAGGTGACTTAGCCCCCCTACAGCCCAGATTTGGTGCCCTACAACTTCTGGCTTTTCCCAAAACTAAAATCACCTTTGAAAGGGAAGAGATTTCAGACCATCGATGAGATTCAGGAAAATACAACAGGGGGGAGCTGATGGCAATTCCAACAAAGGATTTTGCAAAGTGGTTTGAACAGTGGAAGAGACACTGGGAAAACTGTGAGGTCCCAAGGTGCCTACTTTGAAGGGGACTGAGGTGTCATTGTCCTGTGTACAATATTTCTTGTATCTTGTATCTTCTTCAGTAAATGTCTCTATTTTTTATAATAGGTGGCTGTATACTTTCTGGACAGACCTCCTATATGTGTGTGTATATATAAAGTCTTTCCCTATACATACATGTCTATAATAAAGTTTAATTTATAAATTGCACACAAAAGAGATCAATAATAACTTACAGAAAAACTATACCATGCTGCAATAAAAGCTATCTGAGTATGGTTCCCTCCTATAATGTTTATATTTTTTATTCTAAATCTATTCCAGAATCTGTGTAACCATCCCTTACTTGCAGTAAACGGCTTGGTGTCACTTGTTTCAGGAGATCCCTTCTGAAGTCAACATAGGCTTAAATGCCTCCTGGCGCAACACGCTGCCATCAGTTGGAATGTGTTTTTTCTTCACATCTTCCACCCACAAATTTAATGTCTTTTACAACTTAACTAAGCACTTATGCACTGTGGCCATAACTTTTACAGTTTGAGGTGCAACAGCAAAACTAGAACACATTTCTTTTTCCTTCTTCACAACTTCTTGATAAAAGATTCATTCTCACCATAGATCTTGGCAACCTCAGCACACAATTTTTTTTTCTTTCCTTATTAAGTCGAGCATTTTCACCTTTTCCCCTAAAGGAAGCACTTTATGGCTTCTCTTTGGCATGTCCAAATTGCCAGCATCACGACTTTTGCGCTTTGGGGCCATTATTAAGTAAAATAAGGGTTACTTGATCATGAGCACTGTGGTGCTGGGACAGTCTCTGATAACTGAGATGGCTGCTACGTGACTAACGGGCAGGAGTGTCTACAGCCTGGAGACGCCGGACAAGAGATGACTGACATTCGGGTGGGACAGCAGGACAGCATGAGATTTTATTCACTACTCAGAATGCACACACCACTTAAAATGTATGAGTTGTTTATTTCTGGAATTTTCTATTTAATACTTTGGACCGCAGTTGACCACAGGTAACTGAAACTGTGGAAAGCAAAACTGGATAAGGAGGAGGACTGTATATACAGGGTCCGGCAGAAGTAACACCATTGGGTGTGGTTGGTGGGTACGTGAATGTCTCACATGAGTTGGACAGCGATTTGGACAGTTCACCTAAAATGTCGTGTGGTGTGCTTGAGTGTGATACTGTCATGTTACAGAATGACATGCTTAGGATTTTGTAATAAAAGACTTTTATGTAATAAAAAGGGGGTGTATTTGTGCCAGACCCTGTATATTTTACCTAGAGCTCTCATAATACAGTGACAAGTAGACTTGGTGGTGGTCTTAAAAGAGCTACCATTTCTTCCAGATGATGATGATTTGCCCCATGAGTTGGTTTCTTATTTTGAAAGACACTACATTGGAGGGAGAAAGAGAAGCCAAGGGCCCTCTTTGAGGCAGCGGAATTGAATCCACATTTCCCATGGAATGAAGACAAATGCTTAGGTACAATCTGGGAAATAAAATCAGTTATTTGCACAGCATTGTAGTGAATCTACGCACATTTTAAATTTTGTTACTCATTTTTTCATGTTTATGATGTCCTTTTAAAAAATATTTTTATTCTCATGTCCTTTTTAATGTCCCTCTATTTGTTGTGATTTTATCTTTTTTATGGCAAAATTTGCATTATGGTCAATGAGTTATACAACAAAAATGTTTGCTGCAGAAATGCTTGCCACAAATATGCGACAGTGAAAGCACCTGTAACTGCTTACAGTGTAGGATCTGCGAAGTGCACAAGCCTGGAGGAGGGAGCGCGCTGAAGGCATATAGGGCCTGGCAGGAGGCCCGAGGGCTGGGGCAGAGTGCGGGGCGGAGGGGGGGCTGGGGCAGAGTGCGGGGCGGAGGGGGGGGCTGGGGGGAGCGGGTGTTGCTTGTTGAAGCATTGGAGATGGAGTCCCGGAGGCTGGTGGGCTTGTCAGGCAGGCTTTGTGGGCCAGAGTAAGCGTTTTGGGTTTTCTTCTAAGTATGCCGGGCAGCCTTTGGCAGGTTTAAGCAGGGGAGTGATGTGATGTGATTTATATTTTAGAAGGACCCTCTGACTACTCGAGGAGTGTAGGAGCCAGGTTGGCAGCAAGTCTCTATTGAGGAAGCCACAGAGTGGTCCAGGTGAGAGCCCATGACAGCCTGGACCGCAGTGGGGCCGTGAGATGGAGAAAAGTGGGCAGATGTGGGGTATAATTTGGAGGGATTCAGCAGCCCAGAGCTATGGGGGTGAGGGAGAAGGGTATAGCAAATTACCCTCACGTTTCCCCTCCTTAGGCCTTGCCCCCCACCAACCTTGTTCCCGCCTTGCCTCCTCAGCCCCCTATAGTCCTCCATGGCCCCCGTGGGGCCTGCCACCCGTCCACCAGGCCCCTGGCATTCGGGCTTCCCAGCTGGCCCCAATTGTTGTCACTCCCCAGGGAGTCATGGGAACATACTCCCTCTACCCCTTCAACCCCCCTCTTCCCAGACGAGGCCAGGCCCTAACAATGCCCCCTCAGCCAGCCAGTGGCCTGGACACAAGGCCCCTGTTTCGGTTCATTGCCAGCTCCAGGAGGCCTGCTGCGTTTCCTGGCCTGTTTGGCATATATATAACTCTAGCTTCCAGCAGGGATTTTTTTGTTGTTGTTAAAAAAAAAAATCTCTGCCTTCTCCTCTCTGAATCTCAATATATTATAAAAAGCCTTTCTCTTCCCATCCTGAGCCCTCCCTACTCCCCTTCCTGGCCGCATTTGCCATGGCCCTGTCAACCCAGGGACCAAATGCAGGTCAGCAGGTGTCAGTGAGAAAATGAGCAAAAGAAAGAAAAGCTGTTCACTCCACCGTGGCCAGCCTCGCATGTGCTGGGGATGCTGAAGATCATGAGAATAATCTGAGGGCTATGACGTGGCAGGCACTGTGCCCGGCACTTTTTGACACCATACCTCATTATCTCTGAAACACCATCAAAGATGAGGCACCACATTATTTTGAGCTCCCAAGAAAGAACAGAACTACTGAGCTGAAATGGACATGCCAGTGATTGTATGATGTACCTTGATTTCAGAGATGCTAAAATATGAAAAGAAAAAGTCTTAGAATCAGTGGAATGCGGGATTGTCTTTTCTACATACTTCATTGCCCGTCACTGTGTTTCCTGCCTTGTCTCTGCGTTCGGGAGGCAGTGCAGGATTGCTTCAGGAACTCTCCTGTTCTGCAGCCTAATAAGAACAGTTTTTGTCTCTTTTGGAAAAATCAAGAAGTGCAGGCTACTTGCTTCAGTATTTTGTCTGTCATTCTTAATAACAGCTGACATTTGTGTGCCACGTACTGTCCTAAACATTTTAATGACTAATGCCCCAACAACCCAGCCAGGTAGACACTTACTATCATTTTTATCATCCCCATTTTATAGATGAAAAAACAGAGCCCCTCTGCTCTAAGGGCCCCCTACCAACTTACTGCACCCCCGGTCAGGGCAAGCATAGCTACTGTGTCTGCACGCTCCCCAACCCCCCGGGAAACTATTATCCCTCCTCACACGTTGAGGTGTTGTAAAGAAAGGAAGTGGCACTGGGCAGGCCTTGGAGAGGAGAGAGGTCCGCAGAGCATGAACTCAGGGAGTAAAGGGGGTTGGAGGAAGGGAGGCTTGCTTTTAGACCTAAGACCTATGTGCTTACATTGGACCTTAGATGCTCTGGCCCACACCCCACTGAACTTAAAGACCGAACTAATGGTCAGGGATTTGGCCAAGGCCACACAGCCAGGCAGCTGTTGGCTGGCACTAAGCCCCATCTCTTCTGTTTCACCGCGAATGGCCATTTTTCTTACTCTTCCATGCCCACATCTCTTTAGTTACCTGCAAAGCTGAGAAGCTGTGCTGGTGCCGGTGGTTCCTTGACAGTAATAATACCATGAATAGTAGTTAACATTTGCTGGGTGTTTACTCTGCCAGGCACAGGCATCAGGGGTTGCAAATTCAGGTGCCTGGCATGACAAGTAAGGTTACTGAGCAAGGCAAGCCAGGCAGGGACTGTGGTGGCCTGGAGGGTCAAGGCTGCCTAACGGGATGGCAACTCCTCGACTTCAGGACTCCTGGTTAATATTGCCAGTTATTACTTTTTTTTTAAATGGTACATTTGCAGGGTGTCCCAGTTCTCTCTCTCTCTTTTTTTTAAAAGATTTTGTTTATTTAGTTGTACAGAGAGGGGAGGGGAGAGGGAGAGAAACATCGATGTGTGGCTGCCTCTTGCACTCCCCAACTGGAGACCCAGCCCACAACCCAGGCATGTGCCCTGACTGGGAATCAAACCTGTGACCATTTGGTCCACAGGCTGGCACTCAATCCACTAAGCCACACTAGCAAGGGTAATTACTGTTTTTTAAAAATTATTTTTTTATTTTTTTTCCATCACCATGTATCTCCCCATATCTTCTTCCACCTCCACCCACCCTCCTGCACAGGTATTACTGTTTTAAAGGTAAGCCAGATATTTGAATTTTCACATAGCATTTCCCAATTTTTTTAAATTAAACTAATTCATAATTCAGGAAAAGTACTCTGTAGGCAAGTTATATCACACCTGTTGACCACTTTGCAAACTCTGCTTGTCATTTCCTCATTTAACTTTGACACCCATCCTGTAAAGGACCATATGCCCCTCGTTCTACTGAAGGAGCAAGCAAAGCTCTTCAAGAGGGTAAATCACTTCCTCAAGGTCATCTAGCCAAGTCGCATAGCTGGGGTCTGCATGACTCCCAAGGTTTGATCCTGTGATGGGTGGTCTCTTGGATGGGTGAGGGGTCTGTGTTCAGACACTGCCAGACTGGCACTGTGACAGAACATGTCTAGGGACTGTAAGCTGTCAGTCACAGAGAACTCGTGTAGCAACGGGGGAATCTATTCATTCAAGACTAATGTGATGTTGCAGACATAAAACTCTCACCTCCTTCTGCCATAACTCAACAATGGATGCCTCTGTGCCCTTAATAAAGTTAAGTCACCACAGCCCTGGCCAGGTAGCTCTGTTGGTTAGAGTGTTGTCCTGATACGCCAGGGTTGCAGGTTCCAGCCCTGGTCAGGGCACATGCAAGTAGCAACCAGTGAGTGAATAAGTGGAACAGCAAATTGATGTCTCTACTCTCTCTAAAATCAATTACAAAAATTAAGTCATTGTATGTTTAAAGGAGGTGGTATATGTGAAATAAATAGCTTTGACTTACTTGTGTCTTTTGTGAAACTTCTTAACGAACATATTATGCAAGTCCATAGAAATCATTCTGACTATCCCACTGGACCATGAGCTCCAGGTATCAGAGATGGGTTTCTTTTGCTTCTAGCTGTCCCCTGCAACTAGCACAATGTCTGACACACAATAGGTGTTCAATAAAATATTAGGGGAATGAATGAGTGAGGCTCAGAGGAAGTGCATTGACTTGTCAAGGTCACATAGACCAAGGTTCCTGTTTACATTCACCTGATTTAGAAGCTCATGCTATCACGTCAGCACCATCCTCTTGGAAAGAATCAAGGGGAAAATGTCTCCAGGTCAAGGATCATGGGCCCAGGGGCTTCTACTTCTTTGGATTCCTGTAGAGTAAGGAGTTGGTTCAAGTGGTGATATGGGTAAGCACCTGCTCATTAAGCCATTATCTACCATACATTGGAAACCACACATTATAATGTTGACAGCCCTGAGCCTGGCTCTTAGGATATTTGCACAGGGTGGCAGGGTATGAAGGACAGGCCCTAGGTTTTCTATTGGCTAAGTTCCTGTTTCAGTTCTACTCTGTGACCTTGACCTTTGAGTGCTCCTTTCTGAGCCTCCTTCCTCCTGCACCCTGTGGATAAATAAGCTTCATTAATGGGATTATCAGGTTGAAATGAGATAATCGATGGAAGTGGCTGCCCAGTAATTATGGATTTTTTGGAAGCCTACCAGCCTGAGGAGAACTGTTGACATTGAGAACAGCCTCATCAGGAACAGCCAGGCTTAGGGCCAAGGAGCCCCATTTATCAGGCCTTTGGTGCTTTCAAGTGGGTATTAATAGATAGAGAAGGCCCTTATCTCTTCCTTGCTTTCACACTGGAAATTCTGATCTTCATTACCTTCTGCTGAGCAGAAGGATTGTGGGAAGGAGTGCACCTGCTTCTGCATGGGAGGGTGTGTACTTGAATACTTTGGGGTAGGTAGGGCTTTGGAAAACCCCTGGTTTTGGCCTATCAAGCCTGAATAATAGACTTTTCACCTGCTAGGTAAGCTCATGTCCTTTGGGTCTCAGTTTCTTTATCATAAAATGGGCCAATAATAACTATGTCTTCCTTCTCCAGCAACCAGCACAATGCTTGACACATGATAGGTGATCAATACATTTGTTGAATGACTATTGGGCATAAGAGGGCTTTATAAAGTGAACATTACTGTTATTGAGATGCTTTGGGAAGATGTGAAGAAAGGAAACTTCATCTGGGATGGGAATGTTGCTGGGTGCTCTCACCCTCTGTCAGGTTCTAGCTTGGGTTTTTGAATAAGACATTATTCTAATAGTGACTTCTCTATCTGGGGAGGAAAAGGGGGCAGGCTGACCCCATAGCCGGAAATCCAGTGTAGGCCAGATTCTATTAAGGCAGGCTTCACAGATCCCTACCCCTAATGGGCCGCAGTTTTCTCATCTTTATAGCCTGTATAGAAGCTACATAGTCTCTATGGTCTTTTCTCATGCTGACACAGTCAAGGATTTGCAATGAATAATTTCACAAACTGCTTAGGAAACTCCTACTGTTTTCCTAAACTACTTCATAGTTTATGAAACACTTTTAAGATCCTTTATGCTTCTCATCCTCATGGCAAACCTGGAAGGGCCAGGACAATTTGCCCATCTTACAGATGAGAGGTGTCCTTGAAGGGCTGTAATTTGAGACTGTACCACACATTTTGGTTTAACAGGTGTACCAATTTGTTCTCAGATGTAATCGTGCATGTGTTACCTGGATGGGGGTGGGGGATTGTTTGTGCAAATATGGATTCCTGAGCATTTAGAGATTCTAAATTGGCAAGGACTGGGGTGGGCCCAAAGTAAACAAGTGCCCAGGTGATTCTGAAGCCAGGCGCCTAAGGACTACTGTTGGAGAATCAGTGTCTCCTGGTGCTTTCTAGATAGCCTCCCTCATCAGCCTGGTTCCCTTCATAACTCCTCTCAGCACTTGCTCGGAGCTGTGCTCACACCAGTGTTGGGAGGAATCTGGTAGGGGAGGCAGATGGAAAAACAGTGTGTGGTAAGTGCTGGAACAGAGGCAACATCAGGCAATGGAAGAAGAAACTCTGGAGGGCTCTCTGGAGGAAGTGATGTTTATACTGGGCCTAGGGATTTGATTTTTTTTTTTTTTTAATCCCTCACTCCCTCCCTTCCCAGGGGATTTGATTCTTGTCTTTTAGTTTTTAGTTTCTTTTTCTTTTCTTTGGTGGGGCATCCCCACCAGATGGCAGGCAAGTTCACAGAAATTATCAAGTCTCACATCTCTGCCCTCAGTGGCACCGAGGAAAGGACAATACCTGTCAAATCAGCTGATCTGAGCAATGAAAATGGCTGATGGAGAGGTCCCAGGGCCTCTGAATTAGATGCATTTTCTTGCTCAGTGTCTTCACTTCCTCCCTTTGTGAGGCAGCTAACATGGAGTTAGTTTAATGGTGTAAATTCCTCATTATATTGTGAACATTTGTTACCTCTCTGATTCCCCTCCTCCCTTTTTCTCTAGACTAAACTCCTCAAGGTCTGAACTGAGAATAGGGCACAGAGCAGGCTCTCAAAATGTTTGTTGAATGAATGACTGAATGAATGAGTTGGATCAGCTGTGCGTTGGCTATTGAAGATAAAAGGGGGCTTGCAGGAAGACCCCGAGCAGTACTGGAACACACATCCTCCCCATTTCCTGGCAGCCACCTTCTGCTTGGGCTCTGGGTGAGAGGGATAGGGTGGGCGCAGGATTTTAAAGTAAATGGCTCTCGTGGGTCAAGGATGGGATATGTGTCTGGGGCTTAGGAGGTAGACCTGAGAACCGAGAAAAGAGGAGGGGCGGTTTCTAGAGATCTGGGCTGAGAGCATTGGGGCTACAGGTGTATGTGGGGGTGTCTAGGGATCAAGTGGGGTTTGCAGACGCTGAGATGTACAAACCTCACATCCAGTCCTTAAGGCCTCCATCAACAGGGATAGACAGAATGAAAAGTGTGAAAGCGCGAGCGGCTGCCGCGCCCCAGCTGGGGGCGCCCCGGCCGGGGGCGGGGATTGCGGACGCGCCTGGCACCGCCCTGACAAAGCCTGCGCGCGCCCCGTTCCGCGATTGGCCGTGTCTCCTCGCACTGCCGCCCCGTTCCGCCCTCCGCCGCCGGTCCGGCGCACTGCAGCCAATGGGCGCTGTCGCCGTCGCCTCCGTCACTGCCTGGGCAGCCAATGGTGGCAGCTCTCGGCGGCTCGTGGCTCTTTCGCGGCAAAAAGGATTTGGCGCGCAAAAGTGGCCGGGACTTTGCAGGCAGCGGCGGCCGGGGGCGGAGCGGGATCCAGAGTGGGATCGAGCCCTTGCTGCGGCCTGCCGCCATGGGCCCGCGCCGCCGCCGCCGCCTGCCGCGCGGGCCGTGAGCGCCATGGCCGTGGCCCCCGCGGGCGGCCCATGCGCGCCGGCGCTGGAGGCCCTGCTCGGGGCCGGCGCGCTGCGGCTGCTTGACTCCTCGCAGATCGTCATCATCTCCACGGCGCAGGAGGCCAGCGCCCCGCCGGCTCCTGCCGGCCCCTCAGTGCCTGCCGCGGGCCCCCGCGACCCCGACCTGCTGCTGTTCGCCACGCCGCAGGCACCCCGGCCCACACCCAGCGCGCCGCGCCCCGCTCTCGGCCGCCCGCCGGTACGGACACCAGGGACACTGGGCCAAGTGTGATGCTTGGGCTCCCTGCGCAGACCCTGGCAGGGTGCGGTTTTAGGTCCGGAGGCAGCGGCTGGGGGGAGGGGTGGGCTGAGGCGCCGGGATTGGGTTGGGCCTCCGGGCCCCGCCCTGGGGCTCGAGGTGACCTCGGGTCAGTCTCTGTTTGCTCCCCTGTGCTGTGGGCCTCAGCTTCCTCACCGGAGCCGGTCAGACTCAGTAATAATAATGACCCACGTGTATTCAACTGGAGCTGCCTGCATGCCAGGCCTCTGGCCGACTTTAAGCCAGCTAAAACTCAGCCAGGGCTGTGAGCTCGTTGTTGTCTCTGTGCCCATCTAAACTGAGGCCCAGACAGGGGAAGTGACTTTCCCTGGGTCACACAGCTGCAAGTGGTGGGACTGGGATTTGAACAGGCTTGCTGGCCTCAGACCAGAACTTGTGGCTGGGTACTGGGCATGGCTGCTTGGGGAGGTGAAGGGGAGCATCTTGGGGCCAGACTGTTGAAGAACCATTGAGGAAGTCCTCCTTCCTGCCTGGATGCTAGACTGCCAGGTGCAGGCCTGGGCCTCTGGAGCTCTGGGGACAGGCCTGGCTGGGAGGCCTTCTCTGAAGGGCGGGGTGACTGGGCCAGCTGCTGATTCCCCTCCTTCTGCCTGTCCCTCCATCTGCTACCCTCCACCCTCCCAGGCTCTGGTTGCCATGGAACCTCATTAATCAGGCAAGCAGACCCCTGGGCCCCTTGGAAGTCCGGGGTGGGCTGGGCCTCTGGGAGCTGGAGAGGAAGGAAGCTCTCAGTGTCAGGAGAGAGTAAACATCCCGAG
Source organism: Trachops cirrhosus (assembly GCA_028533065.1). NCBI lineage: Eukaryota > Metazoa > Chordata > Mammalia > Chiroptera > Phyllostomidae > Trachops > Trachops cirrhosus. The sequence goes on along the minus strand of JAPYXV010000063.1, from coordinate 209,278 downwards.
GAGATGTCTTGATAAAATGCTCCCTGAGCACAAGGCTCAAGATAAGTTCAGACTGGGGGGCCAAGAAGAGATGGCTGAATTACATGGGAAGAAGGGAGTGGAGGCCTGGTGCTTGGACCTGTGGGCTGCAGGACAGGGTGTGGAGACCAGTTTGACTGGCACAGCCTGTGGGTGAAGGTGGGGCACAGACTGGCAGGCAGGGACTACTTGCCAGGCAGAATAGGGTCTCAGCAGGGGGCTTGGGGCAAGTGGGAGGGATGAGGCAGGGCCCAGGGCAAGTTCAGTGGAAGCTGCTCAACTGCTGGTGGAGGCCTAGGTGGCAGCTGGTCCCTGAGGCATCCCCTGACCCCTTTGGCCCTGTGCCCAGTGCTGCCTTCCTTTCCGGAATCACTGAGGTGCTAATAATAATAGTAGCACCATTGTTTTGAGACATTTTCGTTTGTCAGGCTCTGCCAAGCTCTCTACCCAGTGAATTTGTTTCACCCTCTTGACAACTTTCCCCCTTCACAGATGGGGAAGCTGAGGCTGAGAGACATTAGAACCTTCCCTAGTCATTCAGCTAGTGAGTGGTGGAACCATTCCAAATTTCCTGAGTGGTTACGCCAACCACTGGGTGCCTTGCCTCCTAGAGGTGCTAATAGAGATTAAAGGAAGCCCAGGGGCGCTTCCTCCTAGTGAGTGATAGTTGGGGCGAAGGGCAGGAGGCAGGTGTATCAGGAGTGGGTCCTCTGGCTTGTCTCCTATATACCCTAGTGGCCTGTGTCAGCTGGTACCAGCTTGGTGTCTAGAAAATAACTTTCCCATGTAGCTGACTTGACAAGTATTCTGGAGGCTCAGGGCTATGGGTCCTGCCCTCAGGAACTGAATTCCAGGTACAGGGACTGGGCCAATGAAACATGCCCTCTGCTCCACTCCTTGTGGCGCCCAAGGCAGCCTCAGTGGGCCTAAGCATTCCACTCATTCATTAGTTGTTGAGTTAGTGAGGCCTCTTCCCTCACGGTCGGGCTAGTAGGCATTTTCTGGTGGGGGCTGGCAGTGGGCCCAGCTTTTGCCCACCAACACGCCGAAGCTCATATCTGTGGGTAGTCACTAGCTCACGGCATTGGTGTTTTGGCGGGGCAGTTCTTGAAACAAGCTACAGGTTCAGTTTCTGCATCAGTGAGCATTCCTTGGGTACCTCCTGCATATGGGTTCCACAATTCAGCCATTGCTCCTGGACCTTCCCGTCTACCTCAAGCTGGTGCCATCACCTTAAAAAAAACCTAACTCAATATAATACACATTAACTATAGAAAAAGATTTCAGAGACTAAAAAGTTAAAGGGGGCAGGATCCCAGCTCCATCCATTTTTCCTTCTGTTATCTTAAGCCTATATTAGGTGGTTGTAACAGTTTTTCTAAAGTTTAAAAATTGTAGTTTTCCTTTATTTTCATGATCAAACAGTGCAGTGTCCACACTTTACAGATAAGGTAACGATCCCCCATGACCCTCCCTCCGTACATAGGTTACCCCTGAAATGCATTTATGATAATAGAAACTGAACCAGAGAAAAAAGGTTTCATGAGCTTTTAATCCAAAAAGAGATTCTATGCAGGCATTGCCCTAAAACTGTTTTTCTTGTCAGTGTCTGAGAGGATTCTGTGTTGACCTGCCTCGGTCATTCACAGTTGTGGCATTCCAGGGTCTGGGGGAGCCGCAGTTTCCGTAGCCTCCTCCCAGGGATGGGTACTTGAGCTGTCCAGGTTCTTTCGCCGGCGTTCTGTGCCTTGCAGGGCCCCTGTGCCAGGATCCGGAGAGAGCGTTGGCAGAAATGGGCATCCATCTGCTTGAGCCCTTGTTGTATGGCATTGACCTGCCTTCAGGGTGGCCAAGGGCCTGGGGAACAGGGAGATAGCAACGGGTGCACTTGTCAGGAGCTTGCTAGGGTTCAGGCCGTAGGGGAAAGGCTAGAGAGGGGGAGCATTCTGGTTGGCTTTTAGGGGCCTGGCTTCTGGGCTAGGTTCTAGGGAGGCAGGACCTGTGGTGGGTATCAATGTGGGCTCTGTGCCAGCCCATTAAGCTTCCAATCCTGCCTCTACCTTGCACTGTCTTGTGTGGCCTCTCTGAGGTGCAAGGCTCCTCAATAAGTGCGGGTCAGGACAGCAGCTGCTGCAAGGTCTGGTGGGAGGGTGTGATAGTGAATGCAGGTGGAGCAGTTACTGGGTTGGCCAGAAAGTCTGTTACGGTCTTTTTCCTAAAATAAGACACATTTTTAATTTTCTCAAATAACTTTCTTGATTTGGATATTTTGAGTATAACGTTGATTATTCTCAATGTCTCAATTTGATTGCCATCAACTTCACCTGGTCTGCCCGACCATGGAACATCATCCAGTGAGAACTCTCCAGCATGAAACTTCGCAAAGCACTTTTGACACATTTGATCAGTCACAGCACCTTCTCCATACACCGTACACATCTTCTCTGGTGTGTGTGTGTTTCAGTTGCGTTTTTACCTTTCTTGAAATAATGAGGCATAATATACTAAAAATGTTGCATATTTTCTTCCATCTTCAATATTAAAGTGGCTACACAAAAATCCACCAATTTTGATAAGGTTTTTTAAATGCATGCTGATATGACAGCTGTCATAATACAGTCTGACAGAATTGTTTCGCATGATGTTCAAAACTAAGCGCTACTAGAGCCATCGTATGGAAAAAAACAAACGAACTTTTTGACAACCCAATACTTAGCCGCGTTTGGCGCACAGGAAGCGCCCAGCACGTGCTACCTCTTCCACCCGGGCCGCCTGAGAGAATCCAGGAATGTGTATGTGACAGGGAGTGCCTGGGTCCGTCAGCCCGTGGGGTGTTCATTCAGCAAACATTTACTGATGCCCAGGCCCTGTGTAGAGAGATTATTTAGACCCAGTGCCTGCCTCTGGCTTCTTGGTGAGACAAACCCACCTGCAGAAATTTGTAGCGAGAGGCAGTGTGGGAAAAGGTTGGATTCAAGGCAGTTCTGAGGCAGGGGAGGCACAGTGTCTGTTGCAGGGTCAGACAGACTCAGTAAGGTGCCTGCCCGCCGAAGAAGTAGGCATGAAGGGTAGGAAGGAGGGAGGGGACCAGCATGGGCGAAGGCTTGTGAAGAAATATGTCTCAGCAGCAGTTCATGTGAGGTGACAGGTGAGGATACTACCGTAGAGGGGGACAGGTGGAGGTGGGGAGACCAGTGGGAAGACACCTGAAAGGTCCCACATGGAAGGCAGTGTGGCTCTGGTGATGGGATTTCTTGGCAAGTTAATGTGACAAGGTCAGCAGCTGGGCTGCATGAGGCTCTAGCTTGGGAAACGCTGTGGAGGGGGGAGGGGAGGTACGTCAGGTTTGGGATGTGTTTGAGACACCTGTGAGACTTACAGGGCGATCTCCATCCTTGCGTGTGTGACTAAATCAGGGACACCTGCCTCTGCCACTTCCTGGCTGTATGACCTTGGGCCTCGGTTGCTTCTGTAAAGTGGCGCCAAAAACTATACTTTCAGGGATCATGTCTGTAGTTCATAAAATGGGCATTACTGTGCTGCTGGTCCGTTAGGTGGAACGAACTACTCCATGCAAAGCACAGGGTGAGCACTAGCTGCCGCCATGTTCTCAGAAACCAGAGAGCGGGTAACTTGCCCAAGGGACCTGTATCCGAAGGGCTAAAAACAAACATCGCCTCGTTCCTGTGGGTCAGGAATTCAGGGAAGAGTTAGCTGGGTGCTCCTTGCTCAGGGTGTCTACTGCGGTGGCAGCTAAAGTGTTGGACTTAGCTACTGTCGTCAGAAGGCAGGACGGGTTGGAGGCTTTGTTTCTAAGCTCACCCAAGTTGTTGTTTGGGAAGAGGCCTCAGTTCCTTGCCGCTTGGTCCTGTCCTTAGGGCTGCTCGAGGACCTGCATGAAATGGCCACTGGCTCCCTGCAGAGTGAGTGATCCAAAATAGCAAGGAGGGCGCTCCAGTGGGTCTCTGATCCAGTCTCAGAAGAGAGAGTGTCACTTCTGTCGCGCTCAGTTCATTAGAAGCAAGTTACCAGATCTGGCCCATATTTAAGGGGAAGGCTCCATCTCTTGAAAGAAGTATCAGAAAATTTACAGACATATTTTAAAGCCACCACAAGCCCCTAGGTAGGTAGTAGTGGGGCTACGACTTAAATGTGTCTTCTGCCTTCCAGTTGAGTGGTCCATCCTGTGTGATAAGGTTGTGTTCCCTAGGGTCTCCCCTTACACACATAGGCATCTTAGTAGAGAAACTGAGGCAGGGTGGCCCAGGAGGCTCAGCTGGGTCTCTTGTGGCCTCACTCTTCTGGTTACTGGGTATCCTCCCATTGTTTTTACCACAGGTGAAGCGGAGGCTGGACCTGGAAACTGACCATCAGTACCTGGCGGAGAGCAGCGGGCCAACCCGGGGGAGAGGCCGCCATCCAGGGAAAGGTACCCACAGAGCTCAGGCTAGAGCAGGCCCCCTGATTGGGCCCAGGTTAGGGGTGTGGACAGACAAACATGCTTCCAAACTAAGCTCTGGTCTGTCAGGCCTGGGCCTGAGCCAGGCCTCTGGGGGCCCCAAAGGGCAGCTGGAGTGGCCGCCTGGCATGGCTTCCCCAGCCCCCAGGAGTCGGGAGTTCCCCGGCCGGAAGAGGAATGCTGTGGTTGGCAGGCAGCAGCCACAGGGCCTCCCTGCTTGGCCTCACCAAGGGAAGGAGCCATCTGCCCACCCCACCCCACCCCCATCCTCCTGCCCTGCATTGCCAGGGAGGCTAGCCTAACCGGAGGTAGGGGTGGTGCTGAGGGACCCTGCCCTACCTGTCCCCTCCCCAGGTGTGAAATCTCCGGGGGAGAAGTCACGCTATGAGACATCTCTGAACCTGACCACCAAACGCTTCCTGGAGCTGCTGAGCCACTCAGCTGATGGCGTTGTTGACCTGAACTGGGCAGCTGAGGTGCTGAAGGTGCAGAAACGGCGCATCTACGACATCACCAATGTCCTTGAGGGCATCCACCTCATTACCAAGAAGTCTAAGAACCATATCCAATGGCTGTAGGTACCCGCCAAACGGGAGGGCGGGCAGAGGCCTGGGCCGGGTCAACCTGGAGGAGCTGACAGCAAGACCCTCGTCCTATACATGGGGAAACTGAGGCTTAGAGAGGGAGGTGTCTTTCCTGAGGTGACAGGTGCAGGAAAGTACACAAATCTTGTATATCCAGCTCAGTGCAGCTTTGTATATTTCTTCACCTGTGTACCCACCATCCAGATCAGGACAAAGCGTTTTCGGCACCCCAGAAAGTTTCCTTGTGCCCTTCCCAGTTGTTGCCCACCGATCATACCACAGGTGGCCACTGTTCTGGCTTCTGTAGATGTTTTATTCTTGTTCATTCTTGTTTTATTTTTTCCTTCTCACCTCTTTCCCTGGTCTTCCTGCATTCCTCTCCTTGACACGTCTACCTTTTCTTTTTCAGTTACAGTTTGCATCCCAAATTATTTTGTATTAGTTTCAGTTACACAGCATAGTGATTAGAAAATCATACTCTATAGTGACCCCCTGATATTTCCAGTACCCAACTGGCACCATACATAGTGATTATAATATTATTAACTATAATCCACTGAGCTACACCAGCCAGGGCCTACAATATTATTAACTATATTCCTTATGCTGTACGTTATGTCCCCGTGACTGTTTTGTTACTACTGATTTGTACTCAGTTCCTTCACCTTTTCCCCCCAGTTCCCCAATCCCCTTCCCGTCTGGCAACCATCAGTCTGTTTCTGTGTTGTTTATATTGTTTAGATTCCACACAGTATATGTGAAATCTTATGGTACTTGTCTTTCTCTTACTGACTTACTTCACTTAGCATGCTAGCCTCTAAGTCCATCCATGCTGTTGCAAATGGTAAGATTTCATTCTTTTTTTGTGGCTGAATAATTCCATTTCATATGTGCACACCACGGCTTTTTTATCCACTTATCTATTGATGGACACTTGGGTTGCTTCCATATCCCAATTATAAATAATGTAAATGGATTGGCTATTGTAAATGATGCTACAGTTAACATAGGGACACATATATTCTTTCAAATTAGTGTTTTTGGATTTCTTCGGATATATACCCAGAAGTGGAGTCACTGGGTTATATACCTTTTTTCAGTGTTTGATAGATCATTCCATACTGCATCTTTTTTTTTCTTTTTACTGGACAGCAGCTTAGAAGTACTTTCGTGTCTATGCAGCTAATGCATCGGCATCCTTTAATACAGCTGTGTAATACGTCATGGCATGTCTGTACCATCACTTACTTATCCAGCTTCATTTAAGGGACAAGTGGATGTTTACAGAAATGCAGGTCTGATTTTTAAACCCATGCCAGTCCATCTGGGTGCAGAGGGTCAGAGCTCCTGGGCAGAGGGCCCAGGAGCCGTTAACCCTCCCTGTGTGTTCCCACAGAGGCAGCCACGCAGCGGTGGGCATCGGTGGGCGGCTTGAAGGACTGACCCAGGACCTCCAGCAACTGCAGGAGAGTGAGCGGCAGCTGGACCAACTGATCCACGTCTGTACCACTCAGCTGCGGCTGCTCTCTGAGGATGCCGACAGCCAACGATATCCTTAGCTTATGTGGGGGGCAGGCCTGGTGGGCTGGGCCCTACCCAAGTGAGACTAGAGAGGCTACTCCGGGCCTGGGTTCCGGAGAGGGCTCTGGCTTTATGTGCAAGTCCTGGCTCAGCATTTACTCACACTGACACTGAGCCAGTTACATCACCTCTCTGAGTCCCAGCTTTATCTGTATAAGGAGGGGAAAATACAATTCCAAAATTGCTAAATTAAAACAAGGAAAGCTAGTACCAGCAATAACAAATGTTTAGTACAGGGATTCGGTACATGGTTGTAGCTTCAGACTTAGAGGTACAAGTTTTTATGATTCACAAAAATAGAAACTTTATTTTAAGATAAGCTTTATTATTCTTTTAAGTGAACACTCAACTTATGTTTTTTAATTTTTTGAAGATATTATTTACTTATTTTTAAGAGAGGAAGAGAAACGTCGGTGTGTGAGAGACATTGCCTGGTTGCTTCCCGCACACCCCCAACCAGGGATCTGGCCCACAGTCAACGCGTGTGCCCTGACTGGGACTCAAATCAGCGACCTTCTGGTTCACAGGCCAGTGCTCAATCCACCGAGTCACAGCAGCCAAGGCTGTTTATAAATTTTGGACAACCACTAACTGACACCAAGATCATGAGTCAGAATAAATTCTCATCACCAGGTCTTATTGCAGGCAGCCATCATTACCTTGAGATTAGATGGACAGAATAGACTCATCGTCCAGATGTGGAAATTGAGGTTTGGGGGCATGAGGTTGGCTTGAGCACCAACTGTGTGCTAGGTAAAGGATGGAGAGGACGGAATTAACTAAGCAAGTGTGGGCTCTGCCTTAGCTAAGTGGGTGGCTTCCTAGAGATCAAAGGTCATATGGCTCTTGACTCCACCAACCCTGGCCTATGTGACTTGCCAGGACCTTCGCAGCATCGCAGACCCTGCAGAGCAGATGGTCATGGTAATCAAGGCCCCTCCCGAGACCCAGCTTCAAGCCGTGGACTCCTCAGAGGTGAGGCGTGGGACCCTCAGCCCAACCAAGATGGGCGGGGAGAGGGAGGTGGTGGTCAGCAGAGCCTCAGTTTACCCTGCCTGCTGCCTCCACCCAGACCTTTCAGATCTCCCTTAAGAGCAAACAGGGCCCCATCGATGTTTTCCTGTGCCCTGAGGAGAGTGCCGGTGGGATCAGCCCTGGGAAGACCCCGTCCCAGGGAGCAGCTTCTGGGGAGGAAGACAGGACAGCTGATCCTGCCACCACAGTGCCACCATCATCATCTGCCCCCTCAACACCTGGCATGGATCCCAGCCAGTCCCTGCTCAGCCTGGAGCAAGGTAGGTGAAGGGTGAGTGGGCGAAAGGTGGGTGGGTGGCATAACAGTCCCTCTACCCTCCCTGCTGGGGCATCCCCGGCCTGTGATGCTCCCCCATCTCCCCAGAACCTCTGCTTTCCCGGACGGGCGGCCTACGGGCCCCCATGGACGAGGACCACCTGTCCCCACTGGTAGCGGCCGACTCACTCCTGGAGCATGTGCGGGAGGACTTCTCCAACCTCCTCCCTGAAGAGTTCATCAGCCTGTCTCCCCCGCACGGGGCCCTCGACTACCACTTTGGCCTTGAGGAGGGCGAGGGCATCAAAGACCTCTTTGACTGTGATTTTGGGGACATCACCCCCCTGGATTTCTGATGGGGCTTACAGAGACCGGGGCCTCCTGAGGTGCCCACCCTGTTTCTGCAGTCCTGGAGCCCCCTGCTCCTGGCCGTCCTCCTAGCCTGATTGGAAATGTTTAACTTATACCCTTTTCTCCTGTCTCCAGAAGCTTCTAGCTCTGGGGTCTGGCTACTGCTAAGAGGTGGAGCAAGCCAGGAAGGGAAGGATTCTGTTTGTGGTGTGTATGTGCATGCACCCAGCACCCAACATGTGTATACACAGGGTGAGTGGTGTGTAAGCATGTGTGTGTGCATGAACCGGGGAATGAAGGTGAACACATCTGTGCGTGCACTGAAAACACGCCCCAGTGTGTCCACATGTGTGTGCATGAGTCCATGTGTGTGTGTGGTGGGGGCTCTAACTGCACTTTTGGTCTCCTTGCTCCAGGGGCCCCACAAGGCCCAGGGTGGCCACCTGCCCCCAGAATCCTGCATGCTGACCAGGCCAGGTGGTGAGGCCTGGGCTTGCTGTTTGCAGGACAGTGAGAGCACTTCTGTTGTCTTAAAGGTTTTTCTGATCGAAGCTTTAATGGAGCGTTATTTATTTATCAAGGCCTCTTTGGCAAGCCTGGGGCACCAGCAAAGGGTAGGAGGGATGTGAGGCTGGTGTTCTAATTTCCTATACCCCTGAGTGAGCAGGGGTCTCTGAATGGTTCTTTGTCCCACTCTGAAGGAGCTGAGGCCTGAGCGGTTTTATTTATTGGGAAAGTGAGGGAGGGAGACAGACTGACTGACTGACAGCCATGGGTGGATCAAGGGGGTGGTCCCTCTCCAGGGGATCACTGCAGGGCTCCAGCTGCCCACCCGGATGGATGTGAGATGGGAGAGGTGAGTGGGGGACCTTCACTGACAGGGTGGGCAGGAGGGGTGGGTGAAAGACTTCCCCCACAAGCCCGACCCACAGGGGCCCCTCCTGTGGCATTTGAAGTGCCCTCTCCACTTCTTGCTCTGCCCCACCCTCCAATCTGCACTTTGATTTGCCTTTCTAACAGTTCTGTTCCCTCCTGCTTTGGTTTTAATAAATGTTTTGATGGTGTTTTGTCTGGGTTTTGGGACTACTGGGAGCAAATCTAGGAAAAGGTCAAGATTGCTGGGGAAAATGCCCGTTCTCACCTTCTCCCCGTCTGTTTAGTTTTCTGTCTTTTGAGTCTCACAGCCAGAAGAAAGAAGGTAGGCTTCACCAGTTTTATCCTAATTTAAAAACTGATCTAATAAAGTAATATGGGAACTCACCTTTCCCCAGCCCTAAACAGGTACTCCACAATGTTCCTTCTAGATGTTTCTGGGCATTTGTAAACATGCAACAAATAATCACCACTGACCAATTGTGTCAGTGTCTTTCAGATTCCTCCCATCATGGGGCTTTCGGGGTCTGGAGGAGACTCACAAAATCAGGGAGGGCTTCCTGAAAGAAAGTACTTGAGCTGAGAGTGGTAAATGGTTAACAGGGTGAAAACACATGAAGCAGAGGGCAGAGTGGGCAAAGGCCCTGGGCCAGAAGGGAACAAACACAGAACCTGAGGTGTGGGCCAGAGTGGAGAGACGTTCGGGCAGGCTTTATTCAGGGGCCAAGGACTCGCTGATGAGCCTGGGAAGTAATGTCTTGCTTTATATATTGGAAGCTCCCACTGGTCGCTGTGTGAAGGATGGGTGGAAGCAGGGGCCAGAATGGCAGAGGGTTGGGTAGACTGGGAGGTTGTCCACACCTGTTTTAACAAACCCTCCAGTGGGCTTTGAGCCCGTCCTAGTTTTTAAGCCCTATCAATTACCCCCATTCTGCGAAGAGGATACAGATGCTCAGGGGTGGTCACTTTAAACTAGGTGTCACAGTACTGCTCTGCAGTTTGCTGTACAATGGTGTGGGACCTAGCCTTGGTGGGCCTGTGCAGCCCCTCACCTGTTCCTGGTTGTGCTCCCAGGCTGTCATTTTCTTGGCTAGTCCCTGGTGGGAAGGATTCCTTCCGTAGTTCCCTAGCAGTGGCCACCCTTCTGGAAGCCTCTGGTGACAGAACTTTTAAGGGGGACAGGGTTAGGTGTCTCCATTTTGCATCTCGAACCAGTTCGCTCCCCTTTGCCAGACTGGAAAACGGTCCCTGCAGGGGCTTGTGGAGGGCTCCCGGGCGGGTGGGGAGGAGTCTCGGCTGCTGTTGGCAGGGGGTGGAGCTCCGGGGGCGGGGCCTTGGGGTCTGCGCCGGCGCCAATAGGCGGGAGCCCCTCCCAATTTCCCCAGTCCCTAGCAGCGGCGGGGCAGTGGTAGCTAGATCCCGGATCCTCAGCCCAGCTGGACCCCAGTGGTGGCGGCGCCATGGCATGCGCGGGGCTACTCACCGTGTGCCTGATCCAGCAGCCCGCACCTCAGCCTCCGCGGCTCCCCACGCCAGCCGCTGGTTCTGCGGGACACGCACTGTTCCAGGATGTGAGTGCGGAGCGGTCAGGGGGCGTTGGCTCTCTAGCCCTGGGGGTTCACGGTGTCTGGTGGGCTCTCTCCAGGTCTTACCTCTCCCTGTCTCGCCGAGCCCTCTGTCTCTTATCATCTCTACTGGCTTGTCTCTTGCTGCCTTTTCCCTGTCTCTATCACTCCCTCCAGGTCTTTTTGGGGCCCTGTCTCTCTCACTATGTTTCTGTGGCTCTGCTGTCTGTGTCCGTTCTCCCTTCTTTACCCCGTTGCTCCTGTGTCTCGTCCGCCCCTCATTCTTTCTCGCCTCCTTGTCTTTGGTTCAGTGTCAGTGCCCCTGTGCCCCCTGCCCCCCGAATCCACCCCAGCTGTGTTTCTGGCGGGGTGGAGGTTATCAACACTTGATCACAGGAACAGTTGCAATACTCCTCTAAGGCAGCCCCTAGCTGGGCTGATCCAGCCAGGGGGCCTGGAAGAGTAAGACCCAATGCTGACCGTAGAGTCCCTTAAACCTGACCCAGGGGCGGTGTGGTCCTGGAGTTGGTCAAGGCTGCCCACAGTCATCCTCTGTAGTCTGTACACTCTTGTGTGGCTGGTGGCCTGCATCCTCCATGGGCACCAGCGTGGAGCAGCCTGACCTGGCTCACTGCCCTGAGCCCCTTTCCCACCTTTCACCCCAGTGCTCAGTCCCGACCTGGCCCCCTCATACTCGCACCCCTAGAGGTTCCTGCCTGTGGGAAAGGCCATACTCCTGTCCTCTCCCCACTATCCCCCAGTGACTCAGCACCTTGACCACAGTCCTGGCTAGAAAGGGACATGACCCTCCCATTTTCCAGATGGAAAACCTGCTCCTGGTGTCCTTATTCCTGGCTTAGCACCCCCAGTATCTCTATCTGCCCCAGCCAGGCCACACCGGGCTGCTGTCTGACCTCAAGCCAGTGGCAGATCCTCTCTGAGTAAGGCTTCTGGTTAGTAGTTAGTTTTATCCCTGAGCTTCACCTACACTGAGAAAACAGCCAGAGGGGAGTGGCATTTAGCACCTGGGACTGACAGGGGCTCTGTCCACGCTTTGGCATGCCCATCCTTCCCTGGCTGCTGGTCTCCTTTGCTGGGCAGCTTTGGGTGAGTCTGGTCCCTGGGAGAGGCAGGACCATGTCTTGACTCTTCTCTGTTTTCCTGCCTCTGTTGCTCTTTGCCTCTGCTCCTCCTCACATACAGTTCATCCACCCTTGCCTACCGCCACCCTCACTGCCCCCTGCATGCACAGATGTACACACACACACTGAGTCAGCCTCAGGGCAAGCCCCAGTCCTGGAAGGGTTAACTCCAGCCTGCTCTCCCACGCCCTAGGCCGAAAACCTAGGCACCCGCAAAGGAAGGACAGGCTCACAAGGATGTGCAGAGTTTGGGATGGACCGTGGCCACACCTCAGAGTTGAGGGTTCAGGTCTGGGAGAGTTGCCCAGGAGTCTTAGGCCACATTTTGGCCCATCTCCCTACCTTCCTCAAGCTGGGACTGTGCCAAGGGCTGATGCATCAGACAGAAACCAGGATAGACTCAGTGTGGGAGATGGGGGGTGCAGGGAGCTGGCCTAGAGTACCCCCCAGAGGCCCGGCCCCGCAGGAGAAGTGAGCAAGCAGTTGGACCTGCTGTGTGCTCTTCCTCTGCTCCCCTCATTGGAAGGCTCCTGCAGGGCTGAGCTGGGCAGGAGGAAAGGCTAGCCAGCTGGAGCCCTGTTGAGTTGGGCGGGGGGCCTCTTACCTCCCAGACCCCACTCAGCTCCCATCCATGCCCCTTTGTCCTCTAGGTTTTTCGAAGAGCAGACAAGAATGGTGAGTATGGCTTCCCCTGAGTCCCACAGCGAGGGGGAGGGGGAGGTTGGGGACATCATGGAGGCTGGGTGGGGGTTTGGGGTACAGTCTAGAATGGAGAAAAATCTTGGGGGATTCAAACCAAGAGAGTCAATCAAGGCATCCTTCCCAGAGGAAGCGCTGTTTTGAGCCAGGTTTGGCAGGATGGCGTGGAGGGAATGTGGTCTAGCCAGAGGCTGAAAGTAGAGGCTTGCTTTCACGCACTGCCCTGGCACAGTGGTGGGTACCTCCCTGTATATGACCTCCTGTTCTTCACCCCATTTCACAGATGAAGGAGTAGGGGCCAAGAGAGGTGACGCTGGTTGCCTGAGGTAACACAGCCTATAAGTGGTGGACCTTGAACCAGGTCGGCGTGATTCTTGGTCCCAGGCTTCCTGTGTGAGAGGCTGGGAAGTGTGGGCTAGTAGAGATGAGGCCCTGTGGGGGATTTTACTCTCAGATTTTTAGAGGATTCAGTAACTCTCCATGTGACCAACCACCTGGACCCAGGGTGGGCCTGGGCATGAGACAGCTGGCTCCAGGGAGTCAGCTCTGTCTGCCCCAGGTTCTGGGCAGTCTCAGACCCTGGTCTGGGAAAACCCTGAAAGCAAGGTACCCCGTAAGCAAGCAGGTTCCTGCCCATAGATGACCCAGAACAGCCCAGTGTACCCTGACTGGCCAGGTGAGGGTCTGAGCTGAGGCCTTCTGTCTGGGGTCTTCAGACCCTCACGTGTTTCAGCCTCCTTGAGATTGGATTGTGTCCCCACCCTTCAGCTCTTCTCCCTGGGTCTCTTCAAATTGGTGGAGACCATTGTCCCAGCCCATTGACCAAGATGCAGAGTCTCTTTTGGATCAGAGCTTTCTGTCTGATCCCCCTGCTTAGAGACCTTACAGGCCAGACCCCCAACGTCTGTAGCCACCCTGCTGAAGTGCTCTCGGCCTCTGCCGCAGGCCCCATGACAAGGTCATTCCCTCTGGGGCCAGCCTGCTGCTGCTTCTCTTTCTTTTTTTCATTATTTTTTGGAGAGGGGAAGGGAGGGAGAAGGAGGGGGAGAGAAGCATTGATTTGTTGCTTCTCACACGGGCCCCAACCAGGGACCAAAACCACAACCCAGGCATGTACCCTGACTGAACTGGAATTGAACTGGTGACCTTTTGCTTTGCACGATGATGCCCAACCAACTGAGCCACACTGGTCGGAGCAGCCTGCTGCTTCTTACAGAGGCCCCAACCCTTAGGAAGGTCTCATCAGCCACCCTGTGGCTCCTTAGGAAAGGGCCTGGGTCCACAGCACAAAGGTTCCCTCTACCCTGGGGCCAGGCTGGCCTGCATGTGGGGCAGAGTCTCAGCCCCCAAGTTCTCCAAGAGATGTCTTGACCTTGCCATGATCTGGCTGTGTCCCAGGCTGTTGTTCATTTGTTTCCTCATATGGCAAATATTTTTGTCCCTATCCAATTCCATGTGTGTAATGCCCTGTCCCTTGGGTGCAGGCAAAGTGGTCCCTGTTGCCTTAAGTGGGCATCTCTGGAGGCTCCAGCCCTTTTGTCCCCAACAGCCAGCTCCCCCACCAAGCTCAGAATCCCATTCTACCTGGCTGGGTGGGTATGAAAGGATGCTGTGAAGCCTTTGGGGGACCTGGACCTGGTGGGCAGGGTGCAGCCAGAGGTTAGGGATATTGACTCTGCTTCCTGCCCACCCGTCAGATGATGGTAAGCTCTCATTTGAGGAATTCCAGAATTACTTTGCCGACGGGGTCCTCAGCCCTGGGGAGCTGCGAGAGCTGTTCAGCGGCATTGACGGGCATTCTACCGAGTGAGTACAAGAGGGAGGAGGAAGAGCCATGGGAAGATGGAAGGCCCGGTTGTCTGTACCCCACTGGGTGCCCTGCTGCTTTGGTCCCTTATGGAGGACAGGAGGAGGGAGGAGGTAGGGAGAGGGGTGCCAGGGCCTGGTGCCAAGTTTTTCCCGCCCACTCACCACCTCCCTGGCTCCAGCCTTGCCCATCACACTGCTTCCAACTGGGACCCTAAAATAGCCAGGCCTGAGTCACCACCCATGGTTCAGCCCACACACACCCCCCAATCCTGCTTCCTGCAGGGATCAGTGGATGCCTGGGGACAGCTGGGCCCTGCCTGCGTCCACCCATGGATGCAGGTGCATAAACACGCACGCACCTCCCCACGTGTGCTCCCACATCTACAGGCCTTAGCATGGGTTTGCACACTTTCCTCCCCATGCTTCCTCACAGGGGTACAGCACATACACAGCTGTCCCTCCCTCTCACTTCCCTTCCTCCCTCATCTCCTTAGAATAAATTTGAGACTCTGGGTCAACATTCACGGCTCCCATGCCCCCAACCCCCCATCCTGAGTCTCAGGCTGGACCCTTTGAACCCACCCCACCACAAGATAGTCCAGTCAAATTCCTTGTTCTTCAAGGCCTGACATAGGCAGCCACTCCTCCAGGAAGCCCTCCCTGACCTACCAAATAATACCCCATGCCTTCTCTGTACGTTCCAAGCTCTGGCTTTCCCTTCCCAGTTCTGACCACTCCTCTCTGGCCTGTGTCCACACCTGTTTCTCTTGGCCTGAAATTTCCTTGGAGGCCAAGAGTTTTTGCCCTCGGAGAATGTTTAATGCGGCAGTAGTATCCTTGCCCCTCCTTGCCCCGTCCCTTCCCCTCCCCTCATCCCACAGTGTCTGCCCACTGAGCAACTTAACCTGGAGGAGAGGCAGGAGTTGCCACCTTGTCAGACTGAGCTGCGGGGGAAGGGGAGAGGAACATTGGCTTTAAAGTGCCAGTTTACCAGGCTCAGATGTGAGAGACTGAAGGGCACCTTCTCTTTTCCCTGCAGCAATTTGGAGACGGAGAAACTGTGTGGTGAGTAGGCCCACTGGAGCTCTTGTCTCCTGGGATTTCTGGGGCGGCTGGATGTGGCGAGGGTTTGTCGCTGGTCTCCTGACGGAGTAGGATGGGCTGGGGTCACGGTATGAGGCCTGGTTGGCTGTGGATAAGGTCTGGGTTGGGTAGATGGGGAGAGGGGCAGAACCTTGGCACACCCCCTCTGCCCACAGACTACTTCTCAGAACACCTGGGCGTCTACCGGCCTGTGCTGGCTGCGCTGGAGTCCCTGAACCGTGCAGTGCTCACCGCCATGGACACCACCAAGTTGGTGAGTGAAAGAGCTGACAGGATGGGTGCAGGGCCCAAAATGAGCACGGGGGTGTCTGCCGTGCTGGGCGAGCCTCCACTGTCTTAGGGCTGTGGACCTAGAGGAGTGGGTTCAAATCCTGGCTCTCCCACTTTCTGTTTGTGTACTTTTTCCTCTCTGGGCCTCAGTCCCCTCATCTATAAACTGGGGGTAAAAATAGAGCCTGCCTCCATACACTGTGACAATTAAATGAGAATGAAGGCAGGGATTTTGTCTATCTTGTTCTCTCTCTTCAACACCCAGAACTATGCCTAGCACACAGTAGGTACTTAATAACTGGAGATGCTGCTTCTACTGTTTTTATGATTGGCCAGAACTAACTATTATGGGATATCAAGCCTAGGACCCAGTAGGGATGGCCTGGGGTGTGGTGTGCTTGCGCGTGTGTCCACAGGCCCACACTGGTGTGCGGAGCCTAGCGGGGGCAGGACCTGGCCCGAGGATGTTCGGGAGTAGGCAGGCATGTGTGCACCTGCATTTGCGTGCACATGGGGACAGGTGTGCACAAGCATAATCAGTGCTCACAGCCTTTATATGGTGACTTCAAAAAACCCACAAGCTGCACTTGCCTTTGTGTGTTCCTTTTTAGAGATGTCTCCACTTCCCTTTGGTCCACAGCTCTCTTAATAAGGGGGCAAAGAGGGAGCAGTGAGCAATCCTGGGATTTTTCACAGAAGGAGAAACTGACACCCTCAGCCAGTGGATGATCAGCTGAGGAAAGCTGCCCCTCTGGTTGCTTTCACATGGGATATAGTAGCTTTTCAAAGGGTCACTCCTTGGGGTCTGGCATGGGATGGGAATGCGAATGGCACAGTATGAGGGGTTGGCATGTTGCAGCAACTTCTGTATCTGTGACCTGTACACAAGTATGGTCATCACCTTCCTTATTGCCATGGAAACAGGGCCCTGGGCGTGCACAGCTGAAGAGGCATTCTCTGAGCTGGCACTGGTTAGGGGGAATTCAAACTGCAGGTCACAGGAGGGCCCCAGACCACCTCCGCCTGGCCCAGAAAGGGATAGGGGGTGACCCATCACCACACAATGACTCTGCCAACTCCAGTCATCTGAGACTTTTATCTGGCACTCTATGCCTCTGATAGAGCTTCAGCTCAGCCCACTAAGCCTCTGCTGCCCCCTGGTAGCACCAGCTCTTCTTGTCCAGTGTGACTCAGTCGAAGAATTTATGCACCAGCCTGGAGCCATACTCCTGGTACATGGCCCGGGTCATCCAGTGGCGTTGGAAGTTGTGAAATGAGGCCACCATGGAGCCCCCTGTCCACACTGCTGTGCCGCGTCCAGGCTTGGCCACTAGGTGTGGCTGCAGTGCCCCACAGCCATTCTGCTGGCACTGGGCTTCCAGCTCCCTTTCCAGGCGCTCAGTGAAACCAGGGAAAAGTGTGGAGCCACCGGCCAGCACCACAGTGTCAGCCAGCCTCCTCCGCAGTGTTCCAGGCAGGCTCTGCAGTGCCCAGAAGGCCAGTGTGGGCAGTCCTGGCTCAGTGTGGCCTAGCAGACCAGGCTGAAAGATGGGTTCAGGGCAGCGGAAGCGCTCGCTGCTGAGGCACACAGAGCAGCCCTTGCCTAAGCAGAAGTTAGTTGGATGGTGGCGGGCAGGGTTATGGAGGTCACCCTCAAAGTCCAGCGACACGTAGCAACAGCGCTTCTTGAGCTGTGTGATGGCCTTTCGGGGTACGGTCTCCAGCAGTAGATCCGGGCACGCTGCCACCAGCAGATCCCGCAGGTAGCGCGACAGGGTGGTGCCTGCCACCTCCAGCCGGAAGGTGGCCTTGTGCCACGAGTGGCCCGCATAGATGGGCGTGGCGTGGCACACACCCGCACCTGCCTCCACGGCCAGCCCACTGAATGCGCCGGTGGAGCAGAGAGCCAACAACCCAGTGCTCGCCATGTGGCACGCGGGCACTTCCAGAGCCTCGAACAGCAGCTCGGCCACCTTCTCGCGGTTTGAGGGCGGCGCCGACGGCGAATCGCTCACCAGCACGGGCCACTGCTCTGGGCACACCCGCAAACCGCCTACCAGCAGGCGCTCCCAGAGCCCCTCCAGCGCCTCCCAGTCCACGACCACACCGTGCTTGATGGGGTGCGCCCGAGCCACGCCGCCCGCCAGCTCACAGCCTGGCGCTCCGGGCAGCACGGGCCGGTCCCAGCTGGGCACGAGGCTGGAGCTCTTCAGCACCAGACGCGGCTGGTGCTCTCCCGCGAAGCCCGCCTTGGTGAAGCCCGAGCCCTGGTCCACCACCACGGCGATGCGGCCCTGCAAGAGCGGCCGGTGGACCCGGCGGCTCTTGGACGCAGATACGGACGCCACCTTCCCGGCTCAGTTCCGCCCCCAGAGGCTCGGTTCTGTCCCCGCAGGCCTAGAGGAAGGCCCACCTTTCAACTCTTGGCTCTGCCTCTTGGGCCTAAAACTCTACCTTGCTGGACTTGATCAGCGCTCTCTCGATTCTTGGCTCCGCCCTCTGGTCCTGAGGTTCGCTTTTTCTGGGCGGAGTGGACGTCTCTTCGGCTTTGGCTCCGCCCTTGGGCCTGCGGCCCCACCTCTGGTTCAAGTGTCGGTTTCCCCTCGCTGGGCTCCAGCAGTTACTTGCCCTCTCTGTCCACCTCAGGCCCAACCTTGCACCACGCCCCACCCTCTGAGGACTGACTGGCCTCTGCTCTGCGGCGCCGCTCCCTTAGCCCTGCAGAGGTGGATGATGAGAGGGCCCGGCCAAACCCTTTCAGATACTGAGAAGTCGTCAGGAGCAGCTTTGAGAATGAAGGGGCCTTGTGGCGATGTCATCCGGACATACGTGGCCCCTTTGGGGACTCAGAGGTCCAGGCTAGTCCTTGAGCCCAGGCAGTGTCTTGGACCTCTCGCCTAAGCTTGCCGGAAGTAGTTCCTGGTTGTGGAGATGGGAGGGGGTCGTCAGAGAAAGAGGGAAAAGAACTGGGATCTAATTGTGACCTCAGTCCTCAGCACCTGCTGTGCTTCCGCAGCCCTCTCCTCCAGTGAAAACACCTCTCCCCTGGGACAGGGGTCTGGTTGCAGCTTCCCAGCACAACCAATCAGACTCCTTCCCCAAACCACTTCGGATTATCTGAGGTGCTCTGGCCAAATGTGGGGCTCCTCCCCTCTCAATGCTGAAGAGAAAGCTCCTAATCACAGATCCACAGCCACTCTGAGTATCTGTGTGCTAATCTCTGAGGGTCCCAGGCCACCCACAGAGGTACTCTTAACTTCAGGGGCTTCCACCTATGGACCCGCCTGTGGGCCTGACTTTGTGACTCAGATCTGAAGCTGACTCACTGTGCAAGCAAGTGCTAATCTCTGAGCTCAGTTTCTTCCCCCAAAAGGTAGTAATCCGCACACGCGCGCGCGCGCGCACACACACACACACACACACACACACACACAAGAGGCCACTTTTGGTCTCTACAGCGTCTTATTATTCTGTTTAGGACCATTTGGTTGCAAGTTGAAGACCCACTCACGTGAGTGTGAGTTAAAATAGGGATTTTATTACAAGGATCTTGTATGTATTATAACTACCAAAGGCAAGGGGGAAATCAGGCTTCAGGAAGAGACTGGAAACAGGGCTGTGGGGAATCTAGGATGTGCAGTGACCGCACTGTTTTTATTCTTCTGAAGACTGGCTTCAGTCTGGGCATGTTCATGTAGCTCCTGATCTAGACTGTCCCAGGGAAGGGGCTGCTACTGGCTTGGGCCAGTGGCCTCTGGCCAGGACACGTGGCCACACTGAAGAACAGAGTTACCCTGACTGTAATCATGTGGATAGTAGGGAAGTGTCAGTTCTTACAAGCATCAGGGGAGGTGCTATGGGTCGTGCAAACTCCAGTACGACGTAGGCACTGTGGAGGGGACATTGATGGTGACGAAAGTGCATCTTTAGCAGAAGCTGGACTTGTGGCTTTAGTGAGCTGGGACCTTCGCCTGCTGCATCTGCCCCCAAAAGGGGCACTCTAAGCTTGGTCACCAGTGGAAAGCAGGCTGCGGGTTGGGAGGGGCTGCAGAGGCTCCAGGTTCTGGAACTGGGTTTGGGACCCAGGACAACAAAGAGAAGCTGCTGTGCACAGAAAACGTGCTGGGCCTCTCGTAGGCGAATTTGGGAGGGGAGCCTCACATTGGAGACCACAAGTGGCAATATGGCCAGAGCAGGGGTGAGGGTAGAAGTCACACTGGGGAAGTCACACTGGAGAAGAAGACACACTGGGGGCTGGGACTGTGCATTTCAGTAGTAGGTTTGGGTGTTTCCCTGTGGGCAATGGAGAACCAGTGTGAAATTATAAGCAGAGCTGTCCTATAGATAAGTGGTTTTGAAGAAGATTTTGGCTGCAATGTGAAGGGGATGGGGCAGGTTGGGCTGGGAGACGAGTGACCGAATTGCCCTGTGGGTTCCCAAGCAGAGTGGGATAGCAGGGAGAGGTCAAGAGGCCCAGGAACCCTGGTTCCTCTTGGGAGCTTTCACAAGCAGAATGAGTCTCAGGCCTCACTCCTGCTGACAGTAAGGAACCTCATAGTTCCCCAAGGTGGTGGCTGTTTGCCTGGGACCCTCCTTCTGCTTGAGGAGGATATGTGAATGCTGGAGACTCTTGGAGATGCCGTGCTTCTGCTGAAGCAGGCCTCTCCTCCCATTATGGCCAAGACTGGGTTCACCCAAGCTCACCTACCTCGGGCCTACAGACCTGGCAAGGTATGGCCTAGGCCTGGAGTTGTGGGGGTAAGGGGAAACAGCCTCCCTTCTGCACTCCAGTAGGGTGTCCTCCTCTCCAGGGGCAGGGGTCTGACCGTTGGGTCACAAGGAAGGAGAAACCAATTGGTTCCAGACCTTGGCCGTTGCTCAGTCCTCAACCCGCCTGTCCATCCCTGTCTCGCTCTCTCACCCAGATACCTCAAACGAAGCTCGCAGGAGCCAGGGTTGCTATGTACTCTTTATTGGGCCGGGGCGGCTGTTTGGGGGTCGGGGAACTGGGGGTCCAGGCCGGACGCTCAGAGCCGAGTGCGAGGGCAGCGGTGCCACTTGAGCGTACACACCTAGGTAGAGTCGGCCTCTTTCTTGGCCACCAGGCGCTGCCAGCCCCGGGCAGCCTTGGCCGTGCTCCCAGCACTGGCCCCGCCCCCGGTCCCGCCCGCTGTGCGGCGCCCCGCCTCCTGCAGCCCCAAGTACAGTAACAGCAGCAGGACCAGGATCTTTGTCTCGTGCGCGCGTGCACTCGGGCAACTCAGCACCGTCGCCTGCTCCTCTCATTATGGGTGGCGCCGCTCCGGAGCCCACCTGGGCGTCCTCAGCATCTTCGCTCTGCTGCCTGGGTCCCGCGCATGGGCCTGCCGCCACCTCAGCTAGCTGCTGCCGCTTGGGGGAAAGGGGTGGGGGGTAGTAAGCAGCACATCTTGGTGTGGGGTTGGGCAGTAGTGTGAGCGAAAAGAGCGTGCCCTGCCCTCTTCTCGGGGTCCTATCTCCTAAGACTCTGCCCCCTACGTTTCCGTGATTCTGCCATCCTTACATGCCCGGTAGGGGGATCTCCACCCTGCCCCATCACCAGGGATCCCTGTCTCTCCTGGAAACCCTCACCCGCCCAGGCTGACCCGAGCTCTAGCTCTGTCCACGGTTATGGGATCCCTGCCTGCCCTCTCAGCCTTGATGCTGGAACCCTCACACAGAGCGTCTTCCCACTTGAAGAGGGGAGAGGTAGCGTGTCTTGAGAATGGGGACTAGAGAGGAGGCAGCGTAAGGAAACTCCTGGTGCTCATAGCCCAGTGGTATCAACCATGCTGGGACCTCCACCCACTCATCCAGGTTGTGAGAATCCTCTCCTGCCCACCCTTCTGACTCCAAGTCTCATCCACCTCCTGGTTTCTGGAAGCCCTACCTTCCTTTTGGGCTTTTAGGACCCCATCCACAACCACGTGGGTTTCCGGGACCCTCATCCTCAGGAGGGATTCTCTCACCCCATAGTCCATGTCCCTAGGATTGAGGCCCACAAGGCCTAGACACTCAGCATCCCCTCCTGCCCACCTGTCCGTGTTCCCTGCCCCCAACCTGCCCCCTCACCCCCTGGCACTCAGGCCTGGCTTCTGCCGGAGGCGGCTGAAGGACTGCTGTTTCCCGTGGGCTTCGTTCCTATCGAGTGGCCTCTCCTTGCCAACCTGCTTGGGCGCTTTGGTCCTCTTGTGGGAACTGTTGTTTCCCATGGCAGGGCTGGTCAACACCGGGGTCCACCGCCCATGCTGCTCTGCCCTGCCCTCTGGCTAGGGGCCCCCTGCTCTAGCAGTGACCCAGAGAGGCCACACTGTGACTTCATCAATCGACCTCACCGGCTCCAGGCACTGAGGTTCTCCCAGAACCCTCGGGGGATTCTTGGCTCTATTCACTCTGTGACTTCTGGCCTTGGTTTCTCAGCTGTAAAAGGCCTAGTGCTCATACATGAGGTGATGTTTCATTATTGGGCTGGTGCAATAGTGACGATGCTTAGTGATGAGTGCAGAGGAATTTCTGTGGCCTGAGTTTCAATTCTGGCTCTGTCACTAACTAGTTGCATGACCTTGGCCAAAGTAATCAACTGCTCTGAGCCTCTCAGTCTTCTCATCTGCAGAATGGGGTCAGTTGGTTGTTATAAGGATTAAATGAAATTCTGCTTGAAACACGGCCTAGCACAGAGTGGGTGCTTATATCAGCGGGGTTCTTTGGTTGCAAGCAACAGAAACTGACCAGTCACTTTTGTTTATGATTTTATTTATTTATGTTTAGAGAGAGGGGAATGGAGGGAGAAAGAAAAACATCGATTGGTTGCCTCTCACACACTCCCAGCTGGGGACCTGGCCCACACCCCAGGCATGTGCCCCGACTGGGAATTGAACCAGTGACGATTCACAGGCCGGCACTCAATCCACTGAGCCACACTATCAGGGCTGACCACTCATTTTAAGCGCCCAAAAGGGAATTTTGTGGAAGGATTTTAGCTCTGAGTGTGGCTAAGAAGACTGGGGTAGGGCAGAAGCCTAGACAGAGGACAGAAACCACTAGCCTGTTTGAGAATGAGAGGACCCATCCTCCTCTCTGCCCTTGCTTCCCCTGGCTTAAACTTTCTCACAAGGCTGCCCAGCGGGGTCCATCTGACGGCTGAGCTGAGGCAGGTCATGGGCAGGCAGGAGACAAGCCCCTGATGGATGGTGTCTCTGGGGCCCCTTGTAGATTGAGGGCAGGCCCTTGGACCACAGCTCCTGAGGGCCTGGCGCATGGTCTGCCTCTCTCTGCCCTTGGGAGGGGATAGGAGAGGCTGGTTACTTAGGCTGTCGTGTGTGTGTTATGACAGTAACTTGGCCGTCTTCTGTTTGCAGCTCCTTGTGAAAGGTGCTCAGTAAATGTTTGTTACACGGATGAGTGAATGAGTGAATGCAGGCATATGCAGACTGTGTGTCTGTGGTCAGCTGGTGAGTATGGGGCGCACTGCACCATCATTTTGCCTCATATGTCAAAATAGGTCTTTGGCTGTCCTGTGACCTGCCCCACCCCCAACCCCCCACCAGCCTAACTGTGCAGGGGCCTTCCTGGCTGAAGGTGGAGACCCCAGTATGGATGTGGCCTTGGGGCCAGAGAATGACAGATGGATGCCTCCAAGTTGGCCTCATATTCCCAGGAGGAAGGCCGGGCCCTGCTCCCACCCAGTACCTGTGCCTTCCTGCTTATGCCAGGTCCACAGGCCACCGTCGCTCTGAGAGGGAGCGGGTGGAGGAGCGGGACAGTGGCTCCCCACTCAGAAAAATGTGCTCGGGGCCTAGGTGCGCTGACTGTGCCCCCTCTGCCCCCAGGAGTACGAGCAGGCCTCCAAGGTGGACCAGTTTGTGACTCGCTTCCTACTGCGGGAGACGGTGAGCCAGCTGCAGGCCCTGCAGAGCTCTCTGGAGGGGGCGTCAGACACCCTGGAGGCCCAGGCCCGTGGGCCATGGTATGTGAGGAGCCTGCTGCCTGCGGGCCACTTTGCGAACACCCATTGTCTCCATATTCAGTCCCTTAGCTTCGATTGCATTCTAGAGCTTCAGCGGCCTGGAGCCCAAGTTCTGTTTTTTTTTTTTTTTTTTTTAAGATTTTACTTATTTATTTTGAGAGAGTAGAAGGGAGGGAGAAAGATAAACATTGGTTAGTTGCCTTTCACACTCCCGGACCTGGGACCTGGCCTGCAACCCAGGCATGTGGCCTGATTAGGAATCCAACTGGCGACCCTTTGGTTTGCAGGACGACACCCAACCAACCCACTGAGCCCCAGCAGCCAGGGCATGGAGCCCAGATTCTTGTTCTGGGGCAGGGAGGCCAAGAATAAATATGTGAGAGGGTGGCTGGAATGTCCCTGGAAGCCTGTCTTACCCCACCCGGCCTCGCCCAGTTTTGGGGTCCCTGAGGGCCTGCCGGCAGTGGACTGAGCCTCCACTTCCCTTAGGCCAGATGAAGAGAGAGTGGAGGTGCAGAGCAGGCCCCGTGGCAGCCGGCGGGCAGGGCGCAGGGGCTTGCGGAGCATCGGCCGGTCGCCCACCTGGTCTCCCAGCTCCTCTGACACAGGTGTGCCTGCGGTGGGCTGGGAGGGCTGGCCGAGGAGGGTCCGGAGCAGTGCCCCCAGTGCCTGCTCCTTCACTGCCCTTCGGTTCATCCTGAGAGACCTCCCAGCCTAACTGCCCCCATGGCCCCCACCCCCAGGGCGGAGTTCGGAGGCTGAGATGCAGTGGCGGCTCCAGGTCAACCGTCTCCAGGAGCTCATTGACCAGCTCGAGTGCAAGGTGAGCGTCCGAGTGGCCCGTGGGGGTGGACCTTCCTGGAATCTGTCCAAGACGGCCACGTGCCAGGGGCCTGGCCCACACTCTCTGTCCCTCACAGTCCCCGAGGCTGGAACCCCTACGTGAAGAGGAGCTTACCAAGGGGCTTGACTCGGTGAGCCTGGGAAAGGGATGGATAGCTGGGTGTCAGGGGTTGGCTGTCATGAAGTGGGGGTGCGCACGGGGCCAGCTACCGACCTGGCCTCCGCCCACACACATGCTTCCTTCCCCAGCGTGGCCCAGCGCTCTCCCCCAGGCCTGGCAGGCAGGCGCTGGCTCGTGGTCCTTGCTCTGTGACCCCATGGAAGTTATCGCCCCTCTCTGGGCACTAGTTTCCCTTAGCTGCATTTCTGAAAGCCTGGCCTGGGCAGTGTGGGCGGAGGCTGGAGGGGCAGTCAGAAGTGGTGGCATACTGCAGGAGAGGGGGACAGTGGCTGGATCAAGGTAGTGACCTTGGCGATGGGGAAAGGGAGATGGAGTCAGGGATGTCGGGGGCCAGGTTGGGGCAGGTCAAGCAGGGCGGGGTCCTCCTGGAGGCTGCAGCCAGTCCCTGGCTTGTGTCCGGCCCCACCGAGCTAACTGGGCTGCCTCCCTTGCCAGCATATCCTCGTGGCCCAGAGGCAGGTGCAGGTGGCGGAAGAAGCCCTGCAGGACTTCCACCGTGCCCTCAGCTGCTACGTGGACTTCACAGAGGCCCAGAGCCATTGCCTGCAGTGAGTCCCTAGCCACCTGGTGGGCCGGCCAAGGTCAGGGGATGAGCAGGGAGGAACGCAGGGGCTGGGAGTCCGGGGCCAGGGCCCCCATTAGAGACCCCCGTCTGGGCGGGCAGCAGGGGTGGCAGCCCGGCCTCGCCTAGCCTGGCCGTCTCTTTGGCTCTCCAGTGTTTCTGCCCAGAAGATGCTAGACAGCGCCTCCTTCACCCTGTACGAGTTCTGGCAGGATGAGGCCTCCTGGAGAAGGTATGAATGGTGGCCGAACAGCTCATGTTTATAGAGTATGGGCCCTGGAGTGAGTCAGGCCTGGGTTCAAATCCTCTTCTCCTATTCATTGGCTGTGTGACCTTAGGAGAGTTACTTCACCCCTCTGAGCCCTGGTGGCCTCCTTTCCAAAATGGGAGTGATAACAGTTCCATCCTCATTTGAGCTGAATGAGACGATGTGTAAAGAACGGAACAGAGAGCCAGGTACACAGTAGGTGCTCAGTGAATACACACTCACCATTGTGTCACATCCTATGCCAAGTACTTGCGTGTTACCACAGGTAACCCTCACAGTATCCCAGTACAGCAGACACTGTTGTCCCATTTCACAGAGGAGAAAACGGAGGCTCAGAGATAGTGTGAGGAAGAACTGGGGTCTGAATCCAGGCAGCAGGACTGGGGAGGGAGTGGGGAGCTCTTAACCAGGTGGCCTTGATCTTTGGGAGACCAGCCCAAGCCCACTCCGCGGCCCTCCGCAGGCACCAGCAGTCTGCCTGCAGTAAGGCCTTCCAGCGCATCCTCATCGACCACCTGCGGGCTCCGGACACCCTCACCACTGTGTTCTTCCCAGGTGTGCTGAAGCCCCGGCCCTCTCCATAGCCCTGGGACCTGAGGAGGGTCAGTGGGCCCCTGATGGCCTCTGACCCCCAACCTCTGACCTCCAGCCTCCTGGTGGATTATGAATAATAACTGAGCCGGACCTGCATTAGCCAAGGACCCTGGGGCCCTGCCTGCCTCCTTCAGGAGCTTCTGAACCGGTCAATTCAGCACCAAGACCAAGGACGCTGCTGCTCCTGACCTGGGCCTGGCTCTCAGAGGCCTCCCAGACCAGCCGGTGGAGAGTCTCTCAGCCCAGGGATCGGGGACCGGGCTGCCTGCTTTCTGTTTCTTTATCGGTGTATTTTGTTTGTAGCTTTGGTCTCTGATGCATTCTGGCTTCTGCCTGGCTAGGAGGCCTGGATTCTGGCTCCCTCTGCCTGCCTCGCTGTACGACCCAGGACAGCTCCCTGTCTTCTCTGGATGGGCCTCGGGCTGTCTGGCTGCCTAGTGCGCGCCCTGCTTTCTTCCTGCTGTCTTGGGGCCAAGCTTCTGCTCTTCCTCAACCAGCAGCAGAACCAGGACTGATGCTCAGGGACCCCCAACCCTACCCTGAACCTCAACCCCTCTGGGCGGGCTGGATGTATCTGCAGTGTGGGGTAAGGCCCTGGGTATCCCATCACCTCCCTGGACTGGAAGCCTTCTGACGCTTCCCGCACCCTCCACCGCACCAGAGACAACCAGAAGATCCTGGGTTGGTCGCATGTCATTTGCATATCATTTGCATGTTCATGCCCACCCATGCTCAGCACACAATGGGAAACCCCAAGGTGACCTTGCCAAGTAGCAATAATTTGGGTTGAGTCACCTGCTGTCCCCAGATACCTCTGAACCCAGACCACACCCCCTGCAGAGAGACAATAAAAGCAGTGGTTACCTCTGGGGTCGTCCTGCCTCTCCCGTGGCAAGCAGGCCAGGTGGTGGGGCGGGTTTTCATCTCAGACCACAGCTCAGGGCAGGAAGCCTTTCTTCAGAAATCAGTCCGTTCATCTGAAGCCCCCTGCCTGCAGGTGGTGGGAATGTCATCACTGCTGACCCCGTTTTTCTCAATTCAGGGCCCTCTCACCCCCACGAGCCCTGGTTCTAGGAGTGAATATGGTCTGTGCTTTCAGCGCCCCCAACTGTTGACTGGGAGTTCTAGCTTCACCCCCGACCTTGCCGAAAGGGTGTGCAGTGCAGTTGGGGACTAAGCCCAGAGCCTTCTCAGGGTCCCGGGGAGCACGGTGGGGTTCTGTGAAACCTGCCTCCGGAGAGAGCCTGCCCCTCTGCCCCTCTGCACCCACTTCCAGGCCACCCTTGCCCCTGACATGGACCAGGTCTGGGAGAGTAAAGGCCTGTTCTGTCTGTCCAGCCTCTGGGGGGAAGGGACTGGGGCATGGAGGAGGGGATTGTCACAGGATAGCACAGGATGTCCTCTGACCTTGCCTGGGGGGGTCTTCGCTCAGGGGCTTTGCAAGCTTGGGGGGGAAAGAACTTGCCTCCTTGAACCGAAAGAAGCCCAGCACTGGGCTGTGGCTTGGACCAGGGGAAAGTGAGCTGAAGCTTGGGTGGGTGGGGGGAGGGGTGTGTGTGTCAGGGCCTCTAACGTGCTTGGAAGCCGTGGCAGGTTTTAAGCTGGGGGGGACTGGCGCACGGGCCGAGTGACATTTCACCAGTGTTCTTAAATGGCCAGTGGTGCCGGTCCTTGCCGGGCACTGGGGGAGGCCAGGAACGCGGCTCAGATGGTGGTAGCTCGGGGCCGACATCCTCGTCTGGGACTCCAGGCAGAGTCTACCCTGAGGTTTTCTCCCCGGGGGCCCCTGCGGGGGCCTGAGACTCGTAGAGGCACACGGAGCTGCTCCCATTGGCCAGGCCACCCAAGGAACCGGCGCGGGGCTCCCTGGTGGCTCCGTGGCCCGTGCTCTGCCGGCCGCCCCCCTGCCACCCTGCTTCCCAGACTCGCCCCCTAGAAAGTGCTGCCAGCACCTGAGCCCACTCGGCTCCGGGTGGGCGTGAGGAGGTTTCAGCGCCTGTCCTCGTTAGAGAAGAAGCCCACCCAGGAGAAATAATCGTCTTTCTGTTCTGCATTCTAATTCCTTTGTTTCTCCACAACCACAGCCACAGCCAACCTTCGCAACTAAAAAACTCCCCACTGCCGTCTTGGACAAAGACGCTGAAATCCTCAAGCTGACGTCTCTGGAGCGGCTCCTTACATTTTGCCTGCCTCGCTCTGCCATGGAGCTGTAAAAGTTTAACACCTTTAAAAAACCAGGGAGAGGATAATGGGAGGCGGGGCTCAGGCGACCTCTGCTTGCGGCCCGGTGCCTGCCAGGCCGCGGACCGGACCCCTGGGTTAGAATCTTGTTCTGAGACGCCAAGGTTGTGGGTTTGATTCCTGGCCAGGGCACATACAAGTGTCAACCTATTAATGTATAAATAAGTAGAACAACCGATTGATCTCTCTCTCTCTCAAAAAAAAATCAATAAAATAAGTCAATAAGATGGACTGTGTCCTCCCTCCCTTGCTGAAGGCTTGGAGGTGCTGGGGAGGGTCCTGCTGGGTTGGGAAGGAAGGCCTCTTGAAGACGGTGTTTGCTGAGCTGTGAAAGATGAGTGCGGGTCTCCAGACGGCTGTGAGGGGCCCACAGGCAGCGAGAATGCTGCGAAGGGAGCAGGAGGTGGAATCTGAGTGTGAGGAACTGGAGGCGAGCCTGGGGGGCCAGGCCAGAGGTAGTTCTCATACCTTGCAGGTAGTGGACAGCCAGGCAGTGGCCAGACAGGAGTTTCTGGATGGACACGGGGGCTGGACCTCAGACAGGAGCTGGAGTTGGAGCCACAGGAGGAACAAAGGTCTGAGCGGGAGCTGTGGGGGCAGAGAGGGGCCCCGGGCCTTTACACTGAGTCTGCTTTACTCTCCTAAGCAAGCCCCCCTTCATCTCCATCTTGCCATCCCTCTCCTGCCCAGGTCTTGGCTACTATCATCTCTGGCTTAGAAGACTATGGTGACCTCTTTTTTGGGCTTCTTACCTCAACAGTGCATTCCCCATAATGGAACAGCCAGAGGGGGCTTTCAAAACATTGCCAATGTGACCACACCCCTTTTGCTAAGACCCTTCAATGTCCACACCTCCCCTCCATCCCCCAGAACTGCCTTCAGTATCAAGATCAAGTTTGACTGGGCCCTGGCTGGATAGCTCAGTCTGTTACAGCATGGTTGCATACACCAAGGTTTCAGGTTTGATCCCCAGTCAGGACACATACGAGAAACAACCAATGAATGCCTAAATAAGTAGAACAACAAATTGATGTTTCTCTTTCCCTTCCTCTCTAAAGTCAATAAATGAAATTAAAAGTCAAGTTTGAAACCTTGACTTGGCATTCAAGGCCCTTAGCAATCAGCACCTACTCCTAGCACGTGCAGCCTCCTCTCTGTAGAACACGCTCCAGATGAGCTGGGCTATTTACGACCTTCGTCACCCCCACTCTTGGCCTTTGTTCTCCCCCCACCCCCACTCACTACAAAATCACCTCCTTAGCCTTTTTTTAAAAATTTTAATTGTTGTTCGAGTACAGTTGTCTGCCTTTTACTCCCATCCCAGCCCCCCTCCCCCTTAGCCTTTATATGGTCCAAGTCATCAGGTCTGGGTTACCTTTCCCAGTCCTTACCCTCAGTACCCTGCTCTTCATAACAACAGCCACTGGGTATCTGCTTTGTGGAAGGTGCTGGGGATGGTGAAATGTCCCGGGCTGATGACAGTACCCAGGTCAAGGGTAGGCAGAGTGTGGAAGCTGGGACAGCTCCCAGCTCCATCTGGTAACTGCTGCTCCCCACCCTTCACCCATTCCCTGCACCTGCCTCCTCACCTTCCTCCCACCTGTGCGAGTGACTCACCTGCACACATTCAAACCTGTCCTAGGGACTGGCCTAGTGCCAGGCCAGGTGTTACAGAGTCTAGGTTGCTGCCATTGGCCTCCGGCTCTCAATGAGAAACACGCACACCAAGTGCATTTAACACAGCCTGTGATGGAGCGAAACAGAGGGACTGAGAATTAGGTGGGCCTTCCCGAAGTTATTCTCAGAACAAATACTACTTCAGTAAGAAACCAGGCTCCAGGCAGAATGCTGGGACAAAGATGAATCCTCAGGGAAATCACATACCGGCAGAGAGAGAAGCAGGTCGCAATGGCAGCCTCTGTTCACAGGGCCTTCCTGGGTGCTAGCGTGACCCCCACAGGGTCACACTTCACTGCACAACCCAATGGCGTAGGCATCATTTGCACCCCCAGTATACAGATGGAGAACACAGAAGCTCTGTGAGCAAGGGTCACACAGCTGGACCCCCTCCCTGGCACCCATAGCTATTTGCTGTCGAACATGGGCAGCGCTGAGGGAGATCTCGGGCATCCTCTGATAACGGAAACCAGCTCAGAGCTGGAGGACAGCGGCAGCTCGAAGGCAGGAAGGAGTGCGGCTGAGCTCTGCGGCTGCAGGATGGCAGATGGGGCAGCAAGAAAGAGCTACGGGAGCACAGCACAGAGCAGAAGGTGGGGCCTGGTTCTAGTGTGGCCTATCCAGGGCTTTCTAAGGCTACCCCCTCGGAAGGTGGGTGGTGGTGGGGCCAAGGCCTGATCATTTCTGGAGCTTCCTAGGAGGCACCCAGAGAATGTTAGCTAAATTCGCGGGGCAGAAAGACAGGCTCAGAAAAGGTGGGAGCAAAGGCAAAAGTTGCGGGGGTGTGTGCCCTTGATAGGAATCTGGCTAGTGGATGGAGGCGGCAGAGGCAGCATGTCTCGCTTTGTCCACTAGAGGGCACCCGGCACCAGGCAATGAAGCCGTCCTGGCGAATGCGGGTGGTGGTTTGTTGCTGGTTTTTCCAGCCCCCCAGAGGGAGGATCTGGCTACACATCCAACTCACAAGCCAGAAATTCCAGCAGTTAGAAACAAGCACGGACGGGCAAGATGGCTTTATAGATCGATGTATGTTTGCTCATTCTGAGCTTATATTGTCATCTGGGGCCAAATAGTTCCCTTTCCACTGAGAAACACAAGTCAATAGGCTCCTGGACTCCATATGAGGTAAAATTTGAAAGGTTTCTCCCCTAGCAACTAACTACCTTCCAGAAGGAGTAACTATTTCCCGTCTCTGCCTATGACAAAAAATCATGTAGTAATGCTTCACTCATTTTGTCATTGAATCTGCTGTATTTATTTCAATGATTGTCAATTCTAGAATTCTGTTTTCAAACCTGCCTAGTTTTATTTTTATTTTTTAAGCTTGAGTATTGCTTTCTCTCCTAGATTAGTGGCCCAGGGAGGGCTGCCTGCCGAGGTGTTTTTAGTCTCAAATTTTCTCCTATTTTTTCCTAGAGGTTTCTGTATCTGACATTGTAATAGCAATCTCTGAAGTCCTGGGAGGTCTACATTGATTGTTTATTGCTCCTGGTGCCTTGCTAATAGTGGCTCCTTTCCTTGGATGTTCAGTAACTTTTCTGAATAGTTTACAATTGGTTGATATGCAATATTATGATTATTTTGATATTTTTCTCTGGAGGATCTTCATTTTTGCCTCTGCCAGACACTTGGAGATACTACAAGCCCAGAATCATCTTCATTTTCTATCCTAGGGATTCTTTGGCCTCTGGAGTAATGACAACCTGAACCTCAGCTCCAGGAGAGAACAGATATAATGGTCTCTGGTCAGATTTTTTCCCATCTTTTCTTCATGCAGAGCAGAGAGCTTTCTGCCCAGTTCCCCTTGCAGACAGGCATGCTATCCCTGCTTGCCTTTTCACTGTGGCCAAAGTCGAAGTGATCTTGCCTCTAGCCTTATGGAGAGGTCCAGGTTTTGTGTTCTGAAAAGGCTCAAAGCTTAGTCTCATGTTCCCCCTAGAGGTAGCCAACGGCTCAAACTCTTCACTTCTCGGAATGTCTCTTGCTCCCTGCAGCACATTTTCTCTTTTGTATTCAACTGCTTCTGTGGCCTCAGTTTCCTCAACTCTTTCCTGGCCCTTGGGGACATCCCAACACTTTATCTGTGGCCACAGCAAGGCAGTCACAAGTACAATCATTAAATTTATCCTGCATCTGGGTGTTTCACGGCAACGGCCCATTTAACACAGCATTTCACTGTTACTGCCAGTCCCTGGGATCCTTTATTTTCCAGAGCTAAGGCAGACGGTGGATTCCTGACTTGTCTACCACATGGGATATTTGTGGTGGGTTGACAGTCACGAGGCCGAGCTCCTGTAATTTTCTGGGCGGTGGACTGCAGTGCTGGGCAGCTGCAGAGGCTGGCAGTCAGCCCCACGTGCATGAAAGATCACACGGCTGAGCCCCAGCCTGGCCTTCCGGGGCCAAGGCCACAGCCCAGCCGTTCTCCCCACCCTGAAGCCAAGCCCTCCCTTTGCTTTCTGGAGGCTTGTGAAGCTGGTGGTGCCAGCCTTTTTGGGCAAGCTGCTTAGAAGTAGGGCAGAGGCCAGAGCTTCAGGGAACAGAGGGAGGCTGGAGCCAGAGCTTTAGGAATTGAGGCCTCAGGTCACTGGCCAAGAAACTGGACCGACGGCCCAGGGCTCCATGCACACAGGTGCACACAGGTGCACCGGCACAGATCTGTGTCATGTCACAGCTGGTTAAACCGTCTCCCAGCCCTGGAAGGTGTGACCCGGGACCTGTTGGAGGCGCAGCAAACCTGGCGGGGGGGTGGGGGGGGCGCGCTTACAGGGATCTGAGAAATGTTCAGTTGTAGAAATCCCACTTCAATAATAAACTTAGGACTTAACATCATTGTGAGAAGGACATGACAATTTTTAAACTTTCTGTGGGTGTAGTTTCCTTTTTAAATTACTTAAGGGTGAAGAAGCTAACAAGGAACTGGGAGTGTCTGTAAGCTGTTACTGGCACGTAAGTGCAGGCAGGCAGAGTCAAGGCGTGAGAGGGGCCGGGGCCCCTCAGCAGGCTTCCCAGAGGCCCAGCATCTGGAGCCATCGCCTTAGCAGTGGATCCTGATTTCATTCCCCCGGGTGCTCCTCAGGCCACAGCGAGGACCGCTGGAGGTCCCCCACCCCACCTTCCGGCCAAAGTTCGGGGGAGAAGCGGGGAGGACACAGGACACCTCACACTGCAGAGCGTGCGCACCAGCCTCCTCCCAGCCGCATTCCAGCTCGAGTCAGAAAAGGAATATAGCCTTTTTATTGACTACTTTAAGTAGAACAAACTAAATACATATTTACCAGTTTTGGTTCATTTATACAGTACATTAAATAAGTTATGCACAGAGTTAAGTAACAAAAGTTCCTATCATAGAAATGACAAAGCACAGAAAAACCAGACTCGACCGCATCCTGTGGGTGGTTTCACAGTCATCATCTCCCTTTAAAAATCATGCTTGGAGGCTGCTTTTAAATTTATTTACATTATTGGCTTTCTTTTATAAACGGAGCTTTTGTAGCCTCCTCGGGAACTTGGAAAGGTGCGGAAGTGGGCTGAAGGCCTCTGAGCCACACAGCACTTTCACTCACTCGCCTAATGCTTATTGCTGCTTGTCTGCCAGCTCCATCGCGGAGACAGGGCTGCCCCGCCAGCCCCCGCCGCACATGCCCTATTTGGTATAAGCATCAATGAGTGTGCACTGGGCAGTCGTGGGTCTGGCCAGGCGGGGTCTGCAGGGGGAGCACCATCTCTGCAGCTTGGAGGGAAGGGGGCCTGCGAGGCCCGCCGCCCTCAGACCTCCTAACTTTCTCCTGGCGCTCAGTGGAAGAGGTCACCTGCACCACCGTCTTTGGAAATGAGCATGTCAATGCATGTGGGCAAGGAGGCGGGAGGCAGCGTTTTGGTTTGACAAGAAGTAGACACCCAGCGTTGGAGGGGCCCTAGCGGGCGGCTAGCCCAGCGCCCCACGCGCCCTGGGCAGGACTCCTCCTGACAGCTGGCCCATGCTGCAACAGCCCAGGATCCTCTGGCTTTTCTTACATTTGGTTCAAACACACCACCACCCAGTTCTCTGCA
Source organism: Trachops cirrhosus (assembly GCA_028533065.1). Taxonomy (NCBI): domain Eukaryota; kingdom Metazoa; phylum Chordata; class Mammalia; order Chiroptera; family Phyllostomidae; genus Trachops; species Trachops cirrhosus. Next base: position 175,129 of record JAPYXV010000063.1, on the reverse strand, counting down.
AATAGCTAAAAAATAATAGTAATCCATTTAAGAAAGTTGACTTGGTCTACTGACCTGGGAGTCTAAAACTCAGTTCCGAAGAAAGCCTCCAAGATGTGTTCTATTATAAATGACTTATTCCGTCCACGATCCCTTCCCCAGCAGCCACGGCAGCCACCTGCTCATTGCCTATGATTTCATGCTGAAGAATTCACTACCATACAATTCCAATTTGTGTTGCTGAACCTGCAAATCCACTTGCTATTTTTCCGGAACTCCCAGAACAAGGTCTGCACCCTTTGCAAGCAGGTGGCAGCACTGGGTACAAATGTGACTTTGGAACAAGGCCATACGAAGTGATTTCCTGTCTAGAAGCTGAAGATGCTCAGCTCACCCTGACTGACACTGAGAAGTGACGAGCTCCTGGTAGACTAACCGGCCCGGACGGGCGAACAACAGCAGCACGTGGAGGGCACACTGACGCCGGGCAGACGTGTCCCGTTTCCAGACTCGGAGCCACTGAGACACACGTCCACGACTCGGCACCACCCAAGGAAAGATCCACTCACTCTGTGACCTCAGGGCTGCGTGACCTCTGGGGCTGCAGGGCCCTCCAGCGCACAGTGCCTACACCTCATCAAGGTAGGAGGGCCATTTCTGTGCAGGTGGAATGAACAAACTTCTTCCAGAGTCAGTTTTCATCGGTGGATGGAGCCGGGTGAGCCACAGGCAGTGGAGACCCAGAGGAAGACTGGAGACATGAGGATCCAGCCCTCAAGTGTCCCTTGGGACGTGTGTAAAGATGCCTTCCACGTTGGCCGCTTTTGGTCTCCTCTGGTTCCGGCAACCACTCCTCACTGGGCAGGACAATGACGTCCTGTCACTTGTCAGTCCCTCAGTGGGTGATGCCGAACACCGGCCTCGTCCTCTTGATCTGCTCTGACGGCCGGGCAGGTTCATGTCACATCTGCTTTTGATTCCGAGGGTGTCATCGAAGAGCCTGTGACAGCCCTGACACGTTCAGTATCATCACTCGAACCCTTCTACTTTGTTCCCCAAATACTGACTATAAAAGTGGGTCCTCTAAGCAGCCTGATTATTTAAAATTCCACTACATGAAAGTGGGAAGCCTGCCTGTGCACCCCCGACCTGGAAGCTGAGGTGGTGTCAGCAGAGACTGGGAACAAGTGGGGCACTGTGACTCGCCCCACCCCAAGACACTGCCCTCCCTCCTTCCGACCGGACAGCTGGAGAATTTCAGAAAGGAGGGAGCTAGAGAAAGCGATTCTTTGCATCTAGACAGTAAGTCCCGGCAGATGCCTGCAGCCTATGTGTGGACCTGACAAAGAGAACAGCAGGAGGAGGTCTGCGAACGGAGGTGCAGCTGGAGACACCGCCCAGGCTTTCTTCCAGCTCGGACTCTGGGGAGCACCGCGCCGCGGCGTCAACAGCACTGCGACTCGGAACACTAAGCTGTCGTTGGAACCAGGGCCGAGCCAGCCCGGACCGGCACAACTAAACCTAACCCTTAGCTTAAAAAAATGACGTCAAGCTCTGATGAATAGCATGTGTTGGTTTTGGGTCTTTATTCCAGGAAAAACCCGCTCTACCCTGACCAGTCTTGCGGCCACTGAAGTTTAAAGAACCTGCCTAGGTGTTCGTCTGACTTGACAGGTGTCCAAAAAGACACGCGTGAGCTGCAGACAGACCCCGTGGACACCACGTGACCTTGCTGTAACTGACCCATAGGCTCCCTGACCTCCTTATGGGACACCCCGCCAACGCCTGCAGCTTCAGGAGCTGAAATGAACGCAACGCTACCCTGCTGTTCCTTCTCTGGGCACACTTCACACTGTGAGCAGTGGAAATACAGGTATTTTAAAGGGGTCTTGTACTGAGTTTCTTTAGAAGACAGAAAACCCTTGGGTAAGGCAAACCAAGGAGTAAAGAAAGATACACCAAACAGAAGGACAATGCTGGCTGTGCCGATTACGCCCCGTCACAGGACCGAGTTTTCCCGACTCCCGCCACGCACCGGAGTGGCCACCTAAAGCCGGGGTTTCACGTGCCCGCAGGAGCAGGGCAGACCCACTCACCCCAACTGATCCCGTGGGAGAGAGGACGCTGGAGGTGTGGAGGTGGAGCGTGGAGAGGTCAGGGTCCTTGGGCTCCCAACGAAACCCGAATGGCAGGGGAAAACGTGTGGCAGTTTTTAATATTTCAAAAGGGGTTTAGGTGATGTCTTATGTGGAGAGCCAGGTCAGTAGCTGGAAAACTCCCTAAGACAGGAAGAAAATCGGTCAGGCTCTCTCCAAACAGTTCTCACGTTTCACATTTCTGAGCTCCGAGAGGGTGCTTTCAAACATGCGCGGGACTCTGAGACCGTCTGCCCAACCACACACCAACGCCCTGTGTATAGTGACGGGAAACCATGAGCTCTGAACTCCAGGTCCCGAGGGCTGCTCAGAAGCGACCAGCCCAGTCACACGTCACATCTTACGGGGCAACTGCGGCCTGCGAGGCGCCAGAGACCCCGGGAAGAGGCCCACACAGTGATTTGGGCACGCGTGTTCTGATTAAACGACACACAACGACCGTGCAAACAGCCAGGCGGTGACGGAAGGTCCTGCGTTTCCGACGGACGATCCATTCAGTGACCGGACGACAGAAGGTGGCCGACATGCGTGGGGAGAACTGACTGTCCACAGCTGCGTCTCGTTCTCCGCAGACCAATCCGTGCGCGGAGACTATTTCCTGCACAAGCAAAACCGAACGAGAGAGAACACTGGGTCCCAAACGAAAGCGTCCAGCCGGGCTGGAAAATCTTGCCCAAAATTCTCTGTGATGCTTGGTGGAAGTTTTATTTATTTTTTATTGTTATGGGTACTTTCACTGAAATGGTGACTTTCCCGTGGTTTCTGAGAATCGTAAAGAGTCTGCACAGCAGGGTCAAGGGAGTCCTGAGTGTCGCTCTTTGCCCCCCAAAGTCCCGTGGCATCTGCTGAGGGCGGGACTGGGGCTCATCCGAGCTGCTGGGAGTCCGAGGGGCCACCCGCGTCAGGGGGACCTCTCCACGGCCTGCTGTCAGCCTCCAGGCCTCGTGGGAGGACAGGGGGGTAGGAGACTGGGTGGGGCGAGCTGCCTCCAGCCTGGCTGGGCACCTTGGACAGTCCGCTGCCCCAAGAGGCAGCGAGGGGAGCTGGTGGTCTACACTGGAGAGGCCGGCCCCGCCAGCTCCAGCGGGGAGAGGAGCAGACCAGACGGCCAGCTGCCTGTGTGCAGAGAGAACACACACCAGCTCCCCCGAGAACACAGTCGGGCCCCTGGGGCAAATGTCTGCAGAGGCTGTGGCGCGGGGTCTGCCGGCTGGGACTCTGCGCCTCCACTTCTTACTGATGACCCAACGGCCACCTGCGCTGGTCCGAACAGCCAGCCTTCACGTTGTGAGGTCATCAGGGGGAAGCGGGCCCGGGGCTCAGAGTCCATTGGTGTCGATGGCTGTCACAGAGGCAGGTGTTGAGGAACGCGAGGTGGTTGCTGAGGTCTTGTCCAGGGCTGGGCTCGGAACGCTGCAATCGGCGGACCTGGCTGACCTCCCTCCAGGAAGCAGTGGCCGGCTCTGGCCGTGAGGGCTCTGGCCGTGCAGGTTCTGGCCGCAGAGGCGGTGGTGCCGCTCCCAGTCCTTGTGCTGGCAGAAGGAGCCGCAGTACCGTGCGATGTTGCAGCCGCTGCAGGTCTCGCTGGCTTTGCGGCCACAGTTCCAGCAGTTCTGCAAGACATAGGCATCGGTTAGTGGCACGGGTGTCGTGGGGCAGACCTGTCATCGCTTGTCACCTGCACTGCAGAAGAGAGGCCTGTATGCAGAGAGCTTGGCTTGGAGCTCCACACACCTGGGCATGTTCTGCCTCCACTGTCTGCTCTCCGAGTTTCCAGAGTAAAATGGGAAGGGTGTCTACCCTGACGGAGGGGACAGGGAGGTGGGGGGATGTGAAAACCCAAACGGCATCATTGTAGGGTAGGAGCGAGTCCCACCTCCTGCTGAAGGCACCAACTCACATCTTATTCCTCAGCCACCAAAACTCACTCTGTTCCAGGGCCCCCCGCCACAGCTACCTACTCGAAGACCACACGTGTTTTCTCTCCTGGTCTCCCCAACAGGGGAATAATCTTATTTTCACTGACAACACCTAATTTTTTTTAAAAAAGTCTCCTGCCAGGAGACCAGGGTAGCTGAACAGGAGTGTGGGTGGTTGTGCCACTTCCGCTGTGTCCTCTCTCCTTTCAGAGATGTGCCCTGTCACAGGTGGGCCGGGGGTCATGAAGGTACTTCTGGCTTGTTGATGGGAGCCCCCACAGTATCTCAGAGCTCAGGGCCCCGGAGGTCGAGGGCGGGGAGTTTTCTCACCACTCTGACCTTTCCTGGAGGGAGGCAGGCATTGCTGCGGCTCAGCAAAACCACGGTGGTGGGGAGCCAGGGGCGTGGGTGCACCACTGGAAAACGCTCTGAATCTGTGACAGAGGATACACACTACCTGAGGTGTGCTCAGAGCTAGAAGCAGCAGCCACGAAAGAAGCAGCTGGAACAGTCACTGGCCAACACTAAGCGTCGGCATCATGAAGAACGAGGCCACCAAGCACAGCTCCCAGCACCCGCCTCTTCTCCTTCCTCCGGTGCCCGTGATGACTCACTCCAGCAGTGACACGGGTGTGTTTTCTGCACCCAAGGTCTCCAGGAACCACTCACAGTAAGAAAAAAGCCTTATGGCACTGGCCAGGAGGAGGAAGTGGCAAGGACCACTTAGTATCAGGAAGGACTTGGACAGCCCCTCCCTTCCTAAGTTCTCCGATCGGCAGAAGCCAACCCGAACTGAACACTCCTCAGGGGAGAGACACCAGCCCTCGTGAAATCAGGACATTTGCTCAAGTGAAAAGCAACGGACAGTAAGTGCTGGAAAGGGCCACCTGGCCCCCCTCTTGCATTATATGGATGGGACACTCAGGGCCAGGGGGCAAGGACTTGCCTAAGGTTATAAAATGGTTACTTGGCCGTGCAAAGCCTAGAACCTGAACCTGGTGATTCCACTATGCCCACTGTGTAAGTTTAGTGTCCAAGAACGTCAGGAAGGGCTGTGTACTCCCTTCTAACACAACAGACTTCTCAGGAAACACATGCCGAGGACTGTCCGAACTGGCCCACACCAGTACCAGACGGCCAAAAAAGGAAACTGGAGTAATTGTTAGGGCTCAAGCATCCCAGAGAATTCAATACTTTGGAGTCTGGCAGGCTGATTCCCAGCAATGCCTCGGCAGCACATCACCACGTGGGGGGGGGGACCTCAGCGGCTGTCTTGGGGGGCTGCTGTGGGAACAGCCCCGCCGAGGGGACAGCGCGCACCACCTCTGTCCGAGGCTGCGCACCGGGGCAGGGCGTGAAAGCACTGATACTTGCAGCTTGGCTGCTATTCTACTTAAAATAGCTTATCTCATAATTTATGACATATAATAAAAACAAAATAAGCAGCCTCCCACGAGGCAGGGTCACACACATGCATGCAGGAGCGATGTGGTAAGTGTCAGAGCAGCCAGGGTGAGAAGGACACGGTCATGGTCCCTTCCCCCGGGACTCTTTCCTGACTCAGCCACAAGGCTTCTGCCAGGACATAAGACAAAAAAGGTTTGTTGTTGCGGTCGCCCTTCCAGTCGGCACTCCTCAAAGCTGAAGGCAAACGCTTGGCCAAACAGCCTTGAAGAACTCCAGGGGGGACGCTCAGGTCTGGCCACCCTGCAAGAGCAGGGCCGCCGTGGCTTCCACACGCGTTGCTAACCACATCATCAAATCCTCCCCCTCTGCGCACTGCCCGCAGGGCGTGCGGCGCGGCCGAAACACTTTCGCCATCACAGCTGAGTTGTTACCTCTGGAGAAACGACGAGATCAGCAGGACAGGGGCTGCCACACCCACTACCCGGGGAAGGACACCGACTCCTCGGGGCACACCCTGCTAGTGAGGGGCGCCAAGAACGGGGACTCAGGCCCAGGGCCTCCCGCTGACCACGCCACCTCACAGGACGAATGACAAACGCTAGGGATGCCCTGTGAGACTTGATTTATTACAACTCCTTAAAAGCAGACTCCTCTAAACGGAGAGCTGGGATTTAAATCACGTGGCAGTCCAGACCTAGAACTCATGCTCTCAGCCAAAACGTTACACTCCTTTGGAGAAAGGCACAGACAAATATAAACACAGATATAAAAGTACATAAATATGGACAAATGTAGATATTGGTATGAATAGCTATAGATATAGAATTAAATATTTATATAGATATACACACAATTAAATACACACAACATAAAAAGACACTATTGCTCAGAAACAATTCTAAAGAAAAAGTAGGAGGGGAGAAGAAAAAGAGGAGAGTTAAAGAAATATCTCCTTTTCTTCCCCTTGAGTCTCAACTTTAAATGTGACTTCTGATCACATAATGCAGCATACATGTCTGAGCAAATAAAGGACTGGAGTGTGTGTTTGGAGAAATCACTTTCTCACCGATATGACCATCACTCCTGACGCCAGGCTCACTGGACAGTCTAAGGGTAAGTTGAAGGAACTATTTTCTCACAATCCAGTGTCTCCACACAGTGCAACAATGAGGAATTTTTCCACATCCTCTGGGATGACCACATGATACTTACAGACATCTTCCTTTACATTGCCACGCTTGGCACTGCTATATACAAAGGGACCATGTAAACAGATTGAGAAAATAAACTTCCTGTTGCTCAAATTAAAAAAACAAACAAACAACACACACACACACACACACACACACACACACAACTAAAATACCCAGTTCTTTACAACTTCAAGAGAATGCCCCAAAGACAGCTGATCTCTCAACCCACTTAGAGAAAACCAGGCTTGCTTACGACTCTTAAAGCTGAAAAACAACTAAAATGAAAGTTACAGGAAAACTTCACTACATTCAAAAGGACTGCTGTGGTGTTTTTGTCATGTGCTGCGCCCCTGCCCCCAGTTAGTTCGTTTCCACCTGCTTCATTGCACTGGAGTCGTTTCTCTTAGAAGCACCACCAGCTCCCCAGCCCGGGGTCTGAGGGAGCTGGGCGGGTCTGCCTGATCTGCGCCCCGATCCACAGAGAACCGCCCTGTTTACAGGTAGCCCGGATGCTACAGGGGCCTGCATACCCTCTTGCACCCTGGCTTCAGCACCGTGGGGTCACGTCAGTTAAGTTCCCTAATCCACAGTTCCCTCACCTATAAGGTCGGAGTCCAACAACGCCCGCCTCACAGGGTCACCGGGGGGATCGAAAGGCAGCCCTGTGGCGGGCACACAGCGCTCGCGCCCGCTCACTCACTGTCATGCAATTCCACAAACTCTGTCCTTAGGGTGAGTTTTCAAAATTTAAACCAGTATAGTGAGCTAATAGATATAAGAATAGAGAACAGGGTGGGGCAAAAGCAGATTTACAGTTGGGAGTATGCGCAACACCGGGTTTGTTCTTGTATTATTGTTTGTTAATTATTGTATTATTTTCCACACAAACAACTGTAAACCTGCTTTTGCTCCCCCCTGCCCCGTATCATTGAGAAATAAAACCCTTCTGCTCCTGGATAAGAATCATAATCGTCTAGTTCAAGAGCGGACAGGCCTATCTTACTGCCCAGTACCCGAGAAGAAAGCAGCGGGCTGGGCCAGGCCGGCCGCCCCAGCCCGGCCCCCAGGGCTGTGGGAACTCTGACCTCCGTGGACTCCTCCTGCTCGTTTATGACGAGGAAGGCGTCCTCCGCGGCCTGCCGTTTGACGTCGGCTATGGTTTGCTCCATTCGAGCTCTCTCTGTTGCAATCACCTCGAAGGCCTTTTGCTCTGCCTCAGCGACGGCTTTCTGTACTTCTGACATGGCCTGAATTTTCACCTTATTCACAGCTTCTTCTAGAAGAAAGTGACAATAAAATCAACTGGCCGAGAAATTTCTTCCCTCCCACCCACATCATTTCTAAAAAGGGGAAGAAATGAAACAAGACGACTGTTTTCTAAAAACACACAAAGATGAACGTATATATGTGTCCAGCCTTTACTCTCACACTCACGCGTCCGTTTGTGCAACCATCTGCTGGGGATGCGGACGGAGGCGGGCACTGCTAGAGACTGGGAACGCCCAGGGGACTAAGCTGCAGGCTGTGTTCTCCTAACTGTTTGTGGTCAAGTATAAAGGTGGCTTAGGTGTCGGTATGAGATGAGACCTGAGGGGAAAGTGGTCTACAAGTGACAGGGGAGGATCAGGAAAATGTGTCTTGCTTGAGATGGTAGGTAGAAATGAATTTTTGGAGAGTCTTGCATCTCATGCTAAGGAATCTGGCCCCTTTTCTAAAGAAACTGTGAACTCCAAAAGGTTCTATGCAAGGAGAAAAGGCATAAGACAGAGATACCAATGGAGAGGCTGGGACAGCAATTCAGAAGAGATAAAAGAGAGTCTGAGTTTAGGCAGAAGCAAGTGGTGCAGAGAGGGGATGGAGCAGAGAGTGGCAGCACCTAGGGTCTGAAGGTGGAGGCCAAGGTGATGAATGGTGGTGCTATGCAATGAAATGGATATAGAGCAAAATGCTGGTGTGGAAGCGAGTGAGGCTGAAGTGCCTCCGGAGCATCCAGGTACAAAGGAACAGGAGGTAGGTATAGAAGACTGACCCAGGCAGAGAACAATGGGCGGTGGACACAGATCTGGGCAGGGTGCCAGGAGCCCTGATCACTTCCTTCCATCATCACCGTCCTGCTTGGTTTCCACGGGATGGACACTCCAAATGACACTCTAAGCTTGAGCCTCAGCCCCAAGTCCCAATGGAAATACCTCCCTCCTGAGGCAAGGATGGAAGCTCCCATCCTTTGGAAGTTTGTTCATGAAGACTTTCAAGAGCATCAAGACAATAATAAATAAATGGACAAAAGATAGGAGCAGACAAATTATGAGAAATACAAATAAACATTGTGAAATGTTCATTCTTACTGGCAATAAGAAAAATTACCGTGCACAAGATCCCTTTGGTAACTAGTTATTTTCTACTTGGGAGGTGCCTTCGATTAACAACCAGACTGTGGTGTTGGGCCAGCTAAATCTGAGTCCTTGTTCTGCTGTAGTGCCATCTGTATGTGATCTTAGATGACCGTCAGCAAGGTAGTTATCCAGACTGTGATTCTTACGGATCCTTAAACTGAGAGATAAATGTCCTTCAGGGCATTGTTATGTTGGCTCAGTAAGAGAGACAGCACCTACCCGATAACTAATAAGGGGATCTGAAAGGTAGCTGTGCTGGGCCACAGTGGACCTGGGTGGACATCAAGAGTAAAGGGAGCGTGGAGTTCAGTGTCAAGTCAACTGAACAGCATGCTTGCTTGACCTTTGAGGTGAAAACTTTCTTTTCTTAAGGCTAGAGTAGTAAAATGGAAAGTTCTAGGGTGGCAGCCTAGAACGCTTTGTTTAAACCTCCTGTGAGCCTAGGCCACGTGCAAGAGCCACGCAGTGAGGGAGCTTCCATCCTTGCCTCAGGAGGGAGGTATTTCCACTGGGACTTGGGGCTGAGGCTCAGGCTTAGAGTGTCATTTGGAGTGTCCATCCCGTGGAAACCAAGCAGGACGGTGATGATGGAAGGTAGTGATCAGGGCTCCCGGCACCCTGCCCACATCTGTATCTACCGCCCATTGGTCTCTGCCTGGGTCAGTTAAAAGTATTAACTTTTTGCTGAAGAAAATTTTATCTCAGGAAGAAAAGCAAAAACTGTACTGGACTTCAATGTTACTGGGAGAAGGAGGCAGGAAGAAAAGGCAGCTAGGATTTGGATAAGGAAAGGATTAAGAACGTGAGGTTAGTCTGATCCCGTCTCACCACAACAGGCAGCTCCACCCTTCTTGATTCTTGTGGAAATCAAGGCCTCCCCAGAACAGTCCCGATGAAGCTAGGGACAGTGAAGGTGAAAGGGACAGACGTCTGGTTCTAAGAGCAGAATGAATGAAATGTGAACACACCGTGTATAGATTCTACTAAACAGAACAGGCAGAAATGAATTAAATTACATGCCCAGAAACAGGGCATATACACAGGGAAGGAAGAGTTGGTAACTTAATGCCTCGGTGTGACCCAGAAGGAGGGTGTGAAAGGGACCTGGATAGACTGTAGGGAGGCATTCCAAAGTCGTGACTGCAGAGTAACCTGGGAGGCGTTCAGATGTGTGAGGAGGCCGGAGGGGAAGAGGCAGGAGCCTAGAGCTCTACGAGGAGGAGGTGACGAGACAACCATCTCTCCACCAGACAGGCACTGCACAGGGGCACAGATCAGGACGTGCAACCCTACGTAAGCCGACAGGCACATACCAGTCTTCTTCCAAAACTCCACAGGCACGTATCCTGTTGCTGGCCTGCTACTGAATTCCCGCTGTGACTCTACAGGAGAAAGATAAGTGGCAGCAAGTCAGAAGCTGTCTATGATAGCATGTTTTATTTTCATGAACAATTCATCAGACCTCTCATTTGCCTCTAACATGTATGTTCATTCAAAGCAAATATACTGATAAGGGATATAACCAGGTTATAAAATAGCACATGACTTTTTTTAATGTTCTAAAACAGTTTATTAAGTCTAATGTAGACAAAACCAAATGCCAAGGGTTGCTATTCCATTAATTTTTAAAATTTATACTTCATAAGAAAATGACAGTGAATATGTGTGTGTAAAAAAAGGGATAATTATCTCATCCTGACAAAATAAGACTATTAATCCACAGAAAGAGTCAGAGCAATCATTTATGTATTTATTTTTAGAGAGAAGGGAAAGAAACACCTTTGTGTGAGATAAACATTAATCGGTTGTGATCATTTATACAACAGATGCCAAATGAAGATATGCACATTAAACCAAGAAAATAAAACAGCAATCCTTGACATAACAAGCAGAAATCATGCATTCGGGACTGGTTTCTTTGTTAAAAAAATTTTATCTAATAAGCTGTTATTCTTATATTTCAACCAAATAACAACACAAGTTCAACAAAATTTACCACCAAGACATTTCTTTCAATTAGCTAAATTTTCCATTCTTAACATGATCCAAAAAGTGACAGCGTTATCAAAGTTACTGTCAATGCTAGTGCCAGAGTTAAAAATCAATCTGGTCACGTTTTCATTGGATTAGGGACAGAGCCTTTTGTGATTCACGAAGACACGAATGGCTCCTGGGACGTGGTGATGGGGTGTTTCCTGACGTCAGCTGTGGGCACACAAGGGCTCTCTTTATGCCATCAGAGTGTATATTCATGCTGTATTTTTTGTACATGGTAACAATTTTATAATAAAAAGTAAAAATACTTTTAAAAATAAGTGAACATAATTTCTCCAATGTATACCCATTTTGAAACTGAAAATACCAACAGAATGGAGGCAAGTAGCCCAATTCATTCCAAAATGGAACCATATTCACAGCTGTTCCTTTCTGAAAATGGCACATTTTTGGTAAACATCGATTAGGTCTAACATATTACTATTCTTTTTTTAAAAAAGATTTTATTTATTTTTAGAGAGAGGGGAAGGGAAGGAGAAAGAGAAGGAGAGAAACATCAATGTGTGGTTGCCTCTTGCCCCAACTGGGAACCTGGCCTGCAACCCAGGCATGTGCCCAACCAGGAACGGAGCAGGTGATCTTTTGGTTCCCGGGCCGGCACTCAGTCCACTGAGCCACACTGGCCAGGGCTGAGTTCTAACTTTCAATGATGCTCACTGAGAAGCCTGTTTCTTCCACTGTGTTGTTTAATTTGGTAGAATGGTTCAACCTGCAATACTGTCTTCCAGTTCTGAGTAATTTTTTTGAATTATTTCATCAACTACTCTCTTTTCTTTCTGTTCTGTTCAACATTTCTGAAATTCATGATTTGGATACATGAATTTGATGGAACCTCTAATATTTTAAATCATTCTTCTCTTTACTTGACTACTGGGTTCATTAAACATAATGTTCCTTGGTCCCTGAATCATAACCTCCAGGGAAAGGCCTGGAATGTGTATTTGTAATAGGTTACTCTCATTCTCAGGACAACTGAGAAAAACTGATAGCTGAGCCAGTTTCTTTCCTTTATTTTTTTTAATTGCCAACACATTACATGGCTACCAAGATCATAAAAATTTTGATGTACGACTTAATGAAAAATCACAAAGTGAACACCCATAAATCTCCAGATCAAGAAAGAGAACACTTCCAGAAACCCCAAGCCCCTGAGGAGTAAAAAGCGGTAACCCAGTGTTGTTTAAAGGATGCTAGCCAGGCCCGTACTCCTGTTCTGAGCACAGCCGATAAACGAGATGAGACTTTGCTCTGCATCACTTACAGCAACCCCCCACCCCATGCTCCCCAGACAAAAGCATTCTCCTGAGTTCTGTGATAATCATTTTGTTTTTCCTTATGGTTTTTGCACTTACTTATGAATCCTTAAATAACATACCAAAATATAGCCCTTGTTGTCTGAATAAAATCTGTTTCTGAAAAAGTTATGAATCACAAGTTTTCAGATAGAGGGAATCTATATTCCATTATTACTATTTTATTTTTAGGTTTTATTTATTTACTTTTAGAAACAGGGGGAGGGAGAGAAACATCAATATAGGAGACACATCAATCAGCTGCCTCTCGTACACCTCCAACCAGGGACCTGGCCCGCAACCCAGGCACGTGCCCTGACTGGGGATGGAACCAGTGACCTTTCAGTTCACAGGCTGGCACTCAATCCACTGAACCAAATCAGCCAGGGCTATATTCCATTATTTTAAATGGGTGAAGTAATAATACCATCCAGTCTCTAGTCAATTTCTTTCAAATCATCAGAACACTTAAATACTAAATACTTAAATTAAAATTCACCAGGGGCTTCTGCAAAACTCAAAACATTCAAAACATGAATTACTTAACTATTTGCAAGTCCTTGGTAAGTGTGTGTTATGCCTCAAAATACTATTCAGTATACGACAGTGCTACTCAAAGTGCTGGTCTGCAAAATGTTTTTGTCCGAAAAGCGATATGGAACTTATGCCAGCATGCAAAACAACTATGTCTCTAAGCACACTGCTTAGTTTGGAGAACTGTTCTTACCGTGAAGCTAATGGAGTCCAGTACACCCTGGGGTAGGCTTCCCATACCATCACAGACCAGCAACAAGTAGCTTTGGAGTGGTTTTGGTTAACATTTTAAATAGTACACTGTTTAGGATATGAATTATGCTTTCCTTCTACACTGCAACAATACTATTAAAAACAGTGAAAAATATTAAATGCATATAATATACATAGATGTCCTAGAGTGACAATTTATCATCCCAGTTGTCCTCATCTGAGAGTGAGGAAGGTGCTAGTAATTACTATGACAGGATAACAGGCATAAGCTGGGACTCTGCCAGGTAAACTGGAACATATGGTCAACCTAGCTGAACCCTCAAGCAGAGAGAGAGAAAGGAGAGTAGAAGTTAACACAAAGCAAGGACTGCGAGCCTGGCTGGAGAAGAGCTGAGTCATGACTATGCACCTCACTTCGTGTTCATGCAGACTCCTTGGTGGAAGGTTAGTGATTTGGATGGTGAACTCTGGATACATTTCTGCTAGTTGTTACAGGTATTCTTTGATATCTTACTGTGCTAGATACACCACACAATGCTGTTAATCTACGGTTGGTTCAAGAGTCACTTCTGTGGATGAGGTGGGGGAGTGGGATCCCAATGTCTTGCATCAGTTTTTTCACTAGTCTTCTTGAGGTTAACAGCTGTCTCCTATGGGACAGGCTAGGTCTGTAACAAGAGATTCATTCCACCTTGTGAGACTTGGGAGCCTGAAGTGGGTGGGTGGGGAAAGAGTGTCATCACAGATGGCCTCTCATCTATCTTTGTCTTTGGATATGGTACCTTTTCAGTTATTAGGTGAATGTGATGACCACTTTGCAGGAAATAGATGTGGCATCCTAGATGTACTCTGGACTGAGAGAACAGTTGCTGCTTCAGGCTGGGAAAAGGGAAGATGGACAACCCAGCTTGGTACAGTAAACCTTTCTGCAGAGGCCTCCAGGAAGAGGCTGATAAATGGCATTTTCCTGACGGGGACTGGGAAAAAGATGAGGGAAAAGTGAGGCAAACACATACAGGGCTACTGTGAGGGACACTGCATTTTGCCACACATAATGGGCTCCCATGGTTTAGCACTACCCATGTGTAATGCTCATCCTTTATTTTTCCATCAAAAATTTGTGCAAAAAAGTGCACATTATACATGGCAAAATATGGTAAGTGTGATATATGAGAAAGTACCCAGTACATTTGTGTAGGCTGAATTTAATAACCAAATACTCTTTGATCATCATTTTTAGCATGTATATAGAGTTAAAAATAGAACAAAATAAAAAATATTCTCATCTTCATGAGGAAGACAATTATTTCTTGAACATGTCAGGTACTGAGTCTTTGACATACGAGATCTGTCTGGAAAAATCCAGCCATTATTAATATAAGGAAAATGGTCTGCATTGATGTAACCTGGTAGCCAAGGAGAGTGGACTGGAATGCACATGTGTGAACAATGAACAATGATGATTTCACTGTACTAGTCAGTGGGGTGGCAGATGCCATTGAGTAGCATGTGTACTGTGTGGCTGTTGCATTCAAAATGACTGAGTGAGTAGAGCACAAATCAGCATCAAATTTTGCATTAAGCTTAAACATTCCTCCACGGAAACTACTGAGATGATTCAGAAGGCTGCAGCTACGGGCGACTGGTGATTGGCAGCTTCATGACAGCAATGTGCCTGCTCATGCATGATGTGTCCTGCAGGGTTTTCTAGTGAAACATCAAGTCACACAGGTGACTCAGCCCCTCTGCAGCCCAGATTTGGTGCCCTGTGACTTCTGGCTTTTCCCAAAACTAAAATCACCTTTGAAAGGGAAGACAGTTCAAGCTGTGATGAGATTCAGGAAAATATGACAGGGCAGCTGATGGCAATTAGAAGAACTGTCCCAGGGTGCCTACTTTGAAGGGTACTGAGGTGTTGCTGTCCTTTGTACAAGGTTCCTTGTACCTTCTTCAATAAATGTCTCTATTTTGCAAGCTGCTTGGCTGGATACTTTCTGGACAGACCTCATATTTAATTATCTGCTCTTCATAATCATCTAGATCTTTCTAATGCCACATTCTAGCACCATCTTCCTTTAGAGTAAAACATAACAAGTCGGCCTTGCCCTCTTACCATTGCTGAGAGAATCTGCGCTCCCGGGACTGTGCTGCCTGGAGACCAGTTCGCTCCCTGTCTTCCTCATCTCTGTGTTTTCACTGTATCGTCTTTTCCAATAGTTGAGTTCTTCACGATCAGATTCCTGACAGCGCCGCAGAACTGCCATGGAGCGCCTCGTTTTCTCCACCATTTCCATAATGCAGTTCAGGGCCTGAACCGGAGAGGAAGTCAGGTGGCTGACCAGACGAGGATATTCAAACACCAACATTGCAAACCAAAGGTTTAAGTATCTTACAGATTTAGCAATAACAAGTTTACATGTTAAAGTCTTTCTTACCACTTCTTTTAAAATAGATATGTTTGTGTATACAAATATGTGTACACATACACACACACACCATTTATTTTTTGTTTGGATTTCAAATTAACACTTTGGATTCTTCAAGGTTGAAGCAGCCAGAGTCTCATTGTAATATGGCCCTTTAAAGGCTACAGTGAAACCACATTATATATCTACCTAAAGGCATCTGATAAAGCTGGAGACTTATTAAACCTGCAATCAGAAATAATGTTCAGAGACAATTATCGCTCAAGATGGAGAAAGTTACTGTATGTACATTTTAATGAAGTACTACATCTTCTCTTCCCCTTTTAGTGAGAAGGGAAACCCTCTCTTACGATGGGACAAGAACCTGGAGTTACATTCTGTACTAGCATGCCAATTCTCATTCGTTTCTGGAGAAGTTCCATTTACATAACACTTCCTATATGCCAGGCACCACTATGATTAGCACCTTATATATTACAACCCACCAGTGAATGCAAATACAGCATTTCTTTTAATAAAAAAATACATATATTTATTTATTTATTTTCAGAGAGAGGGGAAAGGAGGGAGAACGAGTGGGAGAGAAACATCAATGTGTGGTTGCCTCTCGCATGCCCTTAAGTGGGGACCTGATCTGCAACTCAGGCAAGTGCCCTGACTGGGAATCAAACCAGGGACCTTTTGGTTCATAGGCTGGAACTCAATGCACTGAACCACAGCAGCCAGAGTGAAAAAAGAGAATATATTTTGACACACAATATTTTATTAGTTTCAGGTGTACAACATAATGACTTGACACTTATGTACCTTACGAAGGGATCACCATGTCTAGTAACCATCTGATACCATATAAGGTTATTACAATATTATTGACTATATTCTCTATGCTGTATATTATGTCCACATGACATTTATTTTATGACTGGAAGTTTGTACCTCTTAATCCCCCCTTACCTTTTTTTACCCACCCCTACCCCAACCCCTCCTCTCTGGCAACCATCAGTAGGTTCTCTGTATCCATGAGTCGCTCCCTGTTTTCTGTTGTTTGTGCATTTGTGTTGTTTTGGTTGTTTGTGTTTTTTTTTTTTTTTTTTTTTTTGATTCCACACGAGTGAAATCATATGGTATTTGTCTTTCTCTGTCTGACTTATTTCACTTTAGCACAATATCATCTAAATTCACTCGTGTTGTTGCAAATGGCTAGATTTCGTTTTTTTATGGCTGAGTTAAAAAAAAAAGGAATGGATTTAATGGATTATTTTTTAAAGTATAAAAATTCAGGATAAAAATGGTGAAGCAACTTACCCATCACACAATGGTTGAATGTGGCAAAGCTGGGACCTAAACTCACAAAACTCTATTACATGACTTTACTTGGTTATGACTTGAAGTGATCACCCCAACACAAAGATTTGGGAGTTACTCTTAGCTCTTAGTTAGAGAAGTAGTATATACACCAGCTTTTATTGCAAAGACGCTGTAGATCTGGTTAAGTTCACTGGAAACATACATATTCTATTATTATTGGTAATATTAAGAATTGAAAGTAATAAATAGTTAGGAAAATTATACACTAAAGATTCTTACATGATCAAGATGTTTCCATTCATCAGCCCACTCCCTTTCTGTCAAACGGTGGTCTACCAACTCATCTTGATAGCCTCCATTTAGACCTATTAGAAATTGAGATTAAGTTTAAAGATAGTGTGAAGAATACAGCAAGTAGAATTATATTAAGTAAACACACACACACATTCACACCAACTATGCGCATACTACTAAGGCAATGATTCATAACAGAGTGTGGGACCCACAAAATGACAGAAAACCCAAAAAATTACTACTGAGAATATATTTAAAAACTCATCTACATTGATTATGAAAGACAAAAAAAGGAAAGAAAAAGAAAAAAAACAGGCTTATGTCACTTACTAAGATTGTGGTGTCTATCACGAACTTCTCGGTGTTCTAGTATCTTGTTGGGTTCGCGATACAGGTGGGAAGTCGCGATATCTTCTAAGGTGTAGTGCTGAAGAGGCGGCGGTGTAGGGTGGAACTGGCCCCCGGGATTCATAAGGGGCACAGTGAGGGCAGGGCTGTGCCGGGGAGCAGGGCTGATTGTGCATACTCTCTTGGCGGGAGGCTCCGGAGGAACTGTGTCTCGTTCAAAGCTGCTTTCTTCCCTCCTGTGCAAGAACAGGCAGTACACATCTGAGTCCATTGACAAGTGTTCATGCAGGCATGTCTTTGAGCATCTACTCTGTGCTATGTATTGTGCTACCCACTCTCACAAACAGGAAGATCATAAGGAAAGGTTTGACATAAGGCATGAACTGAAATGTCTTCAGAGGCCAGAGAGATAATGGAAACTGCCAATTTATTCCAGCATGAAATGAGAAGTCAAATTCATCCACAAGAAGGCAGAAACATCTAAACTTCATGAAGCAAACTGAGAGAATTAAGGGGATGATGACACTTTGTTACATGATAAGAATATGATACTGTGGAGGTCAGTTATTGAAAACAGTTCTCTACATGGGAGAAAAAAGGCTCAATAATTAATAACACTTGTGAATTGGTAGGGCTTTTACTCATTTAACTTCAATTATAACAATTTTCCACTGTTGTTAAAATATTGCTTCCTTGACAAACCATAAAATATTGTGGTAGACACTCATACTCAAATTTCCAGAATAACTTAATACAATTTCAGTCTTCAAAGTAATGGTGATTCATTAGCAAGTATCAGTAATTAATTGTTATACTTTTATAAAACCTCACACAGCAGTCCTGACCAGTGTGGCTCAGTTGGGTGGGCACTGTCCTGCAAAGCAAAAGGTCACTGGTTTGGGTCTCAGTTAGGGCACATGTCTGGGTTGCGGTTCGGTCCCCGGTTGGGGCATGTACTGTTGCAACCAGTCCATGTTTCTCTCCCTTCCCTTTTCCCTCCTTTCCCCTCTCTCTAAAAATAAATAACAAACAAAATCTTTTAAGAGAAGCTCAAACCAAAAGAAACCCCACATATCAGAAAAAATGCCTTGGGCAGATTATTTCTTATGGTTCTGGAGCAATGGACACACAGAATGCTCTAGAGCAGAGTTTCTCACCAGAGTCATATAGAGTCATCTGAAGTTTCTGAAATACACTCATGTCTGGGAGCTACACCTATGGATTTGAGAAGCATTCTGTTGCCTGACATTGGGACAGAACAATACTAACCTTAGAATTCTGAGTCCATACCTATAATATAACCACAGTAGTCAAATATTATTTCACAAGCAAAAGGGAAGCTCAGAATGGTTCCAAACAGGAAGGACAACCAAGCTCTTTACTGCTCACCTTTCTGGACTGGGCCTCTTGCCATTTCCATGCACTTCCATGAGCAGCTCAGAGGAGTCAGCAGGTGAGGCGATGCTTGTGTTGAGCAGAAGGTGTTCGTGCTGAGCCAGGTACTGGGATGGGGTCTGCTTGGCGGCCCGAGCGCAGTGCAGCAGCTCTCGCTGCAGCAGGGGCAGATTGGCCTTGAGAAGAAAAGGCAGGGTCTGGATGGCAGTCTTCCTGGTGCTGGGCCTCACAAAACAGGGCCCAGCACCTCAAAAGGCTCTCGCAGACAAGACCACATAAGACCAAAGCCCTTCTTTCCTTCCGTCTGTTTTTTTCATATTCCTCTGTGAGTTGAGTGACATCTATTACACTGAACAGGAAAGGCTTGTCTCATCCTCACCAAATTTAAGTCCCCTAAGGAAGAGAATGTGCTCTCTTCACCTTTGTGGCCTAATACAGAGTTAAACAGAGCTCGATAAAGGTTTGTTGAACATAGTAATTTAAAGCTTGCGCATTTTTGAAGACTGGCCAGTTACGGAATCAATGTGCCTTCATGGGAGGAGGCGGCACTCACCTCCATCTAGCATTACAAGGCCTGGTCTCTCTGAGTACTGTTTCACTTCCCTTCACATTCTTTCTGAGAACTGCCCTGGAATTCTGGAAATGGTGATTATTCCAGCTTGGCTGGAACATGAGGTTCAAAAAAAAAGTACCGAGAATGACTGCAGTGAAGCCTTAGACTAGGCTCTGGGGATACAAAGGTAACTCATGGGCAGTACTGACTTCTTGGTATGGCATCCTCACTGGGCACATTTCTTTCTTTTGTAAAAGGACAATTAATTATGTATTGATTATTTTTCCTTCTCAAACCGAGAAAACCTTTAATGTGGACAAGTCATTAAAAAAACCCATATACTCTCACCTGAACTCTAATTGCTTTATATATAAATGTATTTCCCATATTCCTTTATTCAAAAATAAAGTAGGTATTATATTTACACCCCACATTTACAAACACAGACTGAGCCCATAACATTAGTCTTTATTCCAATGGAAACAGATGAGCAAGTGAAAGGCAAGCAGTCATCCCTTTACCAAGGGTTAATTTATTAGGCACCATAATTACTGACTGTTTTAAAGCAGAAATAAATCAACAAAAATCCAAATGCTAGCCAAAAAACTGCCATAACAACCTACCTCATGCTGTTTTCCAAAGTAACACAGTTAAAAATAGGGAATTTGATGATATAAGATACTTTTTAAGTCTGTTCTATAATCTCAATCTGTAGCAACTGTAAAAACTTAATTGAAAAAACACCATGCCAGATCCTTACATCTGTGATGTGTATGCACCCTTTGATGAATTATTTTTTAAAAAGAGCTAATTCTTTCCTAATGACACAAATTTCACAAATCCTTCTTGATTCCGGAGTCTTGGGGGAAATAATCGTTTACTAGCTCTGACATACAGAAAACAGACCAAGAAAGAACTAGCACATCTGTTTAAAGGCTACACAAGGCGCCACAGACAACTCCGAGGGGCTGGGGCTTCAATGTTGTCAGAACAGAGCTGTACCGCAGGCCACGCAGCGATGCATTCTCCTGTATGTCTGCTGTGCTCTGATTTAAGAGGTTTTTAAAAACCAGTACAGTACTTCAGTAGGGTGATCCATCTTCTTGATATTATTAGCCAGATATTTAGGCTCTGTGGGTTAAGAGGCAAAACTGAAGGTATTGTGTGGATAGTCATATAAAAGATAGAAAATGAATTTTCAAATATTGTATCAACAAAAGTGAAAATATAAAAAAAATGGAGTACAGTTTTTTTTGTAATATCAAGCCAATAAAAAGAATGGAATTCATCTGGCAAGGGGGTGGATTAAGAAAAGCAACGTAATTGGGATTCAAAGTTAGTGTTCCCTATTATCAAACCAATTACAAATGTTCGCTTGTAAAACTAATTCTCCCCAGGGCTGTATAAAACCACAAGGTGGGCTGGATTTAGGTCATAGGCATCTAAACTCCAGCTGATCTAGAGCACATTAGTATCTGACTATAGTCTTTCATTGCCTTTAAGCTATGTACAACTCTGTACACTATAGAGAGGTGATAACAATGCAAAATAACTGTTGTCTATGGACTTGCATAAAATTATGTCCAGTACAGGTTCAATGGACTTCCCTTACCCACCGCAGACAAAGCCAATTATACCTCTGTGTGCCATTTATATCAACAATCCTGATCCTGATCTATAAATGTGTCTGTTCTTTGGGCTCTCCCCCAAACTGGTTCTAACACCTTACTCACTAATGAGTTAAATAAAATCTTTGATACAGGTCCATTTTTTTTCTCTGTGAGTCATAATGACACCTGTTTTGGAAAATTATTGCTTAATAGGAAAAAATACTAACGTTTCAGTGGAAAAGCATTCCAGACATAGCCTTTACCAAGTGATCAGGGTCAACACCAAATTATGAGACTAATTAACAGATATATCTCTTGACAGCATCAGTGATATCTTGCCTGCTATTTGCTGCCTAAAATGCAGAACTCGATTCTCAACATGAGGAAGTGTCAGAAAATCCAAATTGAGGTCCATCTAAAAATTAACTATCTTGAACTCTTAGTGGGACATTTGGTAAAACATGAACAAGGTCAATAGTAACAGTGTTTTATCAATGTTAATTTCCTGAATCGATAATTGTAAAGTAATTTTTTAAAAAAGATGTTATTTTTAGAGAGAGCAGAAGGGAGGGAGAAAAGAGAGGGAAACACTGATCAGTTGCCTCTCGCCCGCCCCCAACCAGGGACGTGGCCTGCAACTCAGGCATGTGTCCTGACTGGGAATCAAAACAGCGACATTTCGGGCTGTGGGGTGACGCCCAACCCACTAGGCCACACCAGCCAGGGCCACACTGACGTGATTGGATGCACCATGTCCGTAGCTTACTCTCAAACATTTCTGAGGGAAAAATTAAATCTAAAGACAAAAATAGTAATATGTAGATGTGGTAAAATATTAATATATGGAGAACCTGAGTGAAGGGTACAGAAATTTTCTTGTGCCATTTTTTAACTTTTCTGTGAGCATAACATTATTTCAAAAGAAAGATTTTTAAAAAAAGTACATTACATATAATCCAACACTGTCTTACTTATCACTGGACTATTTCTTCCAGGGCACTGACCTCATTCACCTTAGACTGTCAAATAAAAAAATGACAGCACCCAATAAAACAATAGCCGTTTGGTGTGAATGTATCAAAACTAGACCTATTTTTTTTGTTAGAATGGCAAAAAAGGTATTTTTTGGTGTGGCACAGAATTTTATTCATTAGTTTATGTGTGCTGAAAGATGAAAAAGGTTGAAAATAGCTGCCCCAAGGTACAAGCCTGAACTGCAAAGGCCTCTGCTTTGTCTGACAGCCTCCTCTCGGTCAACGCACTCTTCACCCTCTGGCCACGGCCTCTGCGAAGAGCCCGGCCTCCACGCCACCCCCGCACCTCTGGCCCACTCACCTCCCCCTCCACTCTCCACTCTCTCCTGTGTGTCAGCAGCAGAGTCTGCATACAGACCAAAACTCAAGGCTTCTGCAACTTTCACCAAGTGTAAGAATCACCTGCAAACTGCACTCACATTTCTCTAGCAGCCCAAACGAGAATAGAGATGAAAATGTGCAAGCTGCCCCAGTTCAGTTCACAGCACAGGGATCAGTAGTAGATCTTGAGGAAATGTTAGATAAAAAATTATATTCAGTAATTCTCTCATAAAAATTACCTTGAGGAATGGAATCACAAAAGGACGAAGAGGAAAGTTTGTAGCTTCTTGGAGCTTGCAATGGAATTCTTCAATTGTTACTGTTGAGTTCTGAAAAGAGAAATAATCTTGTTCAACTTCTGAAACCAGACACTGTCCTTCTTATATAAATCACTTCTAAATCATGAAGAAAAGGTCAATTCCAAGAGCACTACTGTGACCTCAGATCCTTCTCAAAGGTTAACCAAATTGTTTCCTTCATAAAAGGAATTCAGTCTCCTTGATTTTCTTTTCTCTACCACCCCAAGTCTAAATTCCCCTCTAGGTTCAGCAGACTGGGTTGCAGAGTAGGGCACTGCCCTCTTCACTCCTCTTGATGACAGGTACTCAGGTCCCTTGTACTGCAGGATTCATGGCAAGTCACCTCAGGTACAGGAAACCAAGCTTATAATTCTTCTAGTTGAACAGATCCCGATCAGTCTAAAATGTCAATTTAAAGACTCAAGCCAGAGCTGCATTTCTTTTTCTTTTTTTAAAAGATTTATTTATGTTTAGAGAGAAAGGAAGGGAGGGAGAATCAGAGTGAGAAAAACATCAAAGTATGGTTGCCTCCCACGTGCCTCGTACTGAGGCCCTGGCCCACAACCCAGGCATGTGCCCTGACTGGGAATCGAACCAGAGACCCTTTGGTTCATAGCCTGGCACGCAATCCCCTTCGCCAAACCAGCCAGGGCATGAGCTGCATTTCTTTAAAAGTTCTTTTCTTCATAGGTTCTGTCTACATCCTAGCATTAGTTTCCCAAATCTTCTAAATTCAAAGTTAAAAACAAACAAACAAATAAACCCAAAAAGGAACTTCTGCTTTGAACGGTTGTTTGCAAATAAGAGCATCTCTGAACAGGCAGACTTCCACCGGTAGATTTTAGTATTCCCAGGAAAGTTATTAGCATTTCCTCTGTTTCCCCCGCAAAAGGTCTGACTTAAAACTAGGATTCTCAGTTCCTCTGCTAAAGGGTATGTACAAATAAAGATACCATATTTTCTCAAAGTACATAAAATACTTTTATTTCAATTCTCCCAAACACAGTACAATTACAAAAGAAGTTAAAAAAAACAAACAAACTTGGCATTAATCTGAATTCTTGATCCCCCTGAGAACAATCATCACTTCTGGGATTTTTACAAAATCTTCAACTGTTCAAAAAGGTAACATGTACCATACAAATTATTCACCAGTACCATATTGCTTCTTCTTCCTTTTTTTTAAAAGATTTTTATTTATTTATCTTTAGAGGGGAAGGGAAGGAGAGACGGAGAGAAATACCAATGTATGGTTGCTTCCTGTGCATTCCCTGCTGGGAACTGGCCTGCAACCCAGGCATGTGCCCTGACTGAACTGTGTATCTCTGGTTCCATATTGCTTCTTAACAATAAGAAATGGCACACACATAGGTCCACCAACAAAAAACTGCATTAAAAATTATAATATAGTCATGCCTCAGAATTTGTATGAATTAATGAGGAAAGGTGCCTATAAAATACTTTAAATGAAAACTCAGAAACAGAACAGTCTATTTTACAAAAATAGATTTAATAAAACTCATACATACAAACATAGTATTTTAACTATCTGGAAGGACAATTATAACAGTAGTTATTTCTGGATGTGAAATTATGTTGGATATTCCAAATATATCAATATTCAGTAAAAATATAATTATTTTCCTTAAGGGAAAAAGAGTATATCAGATTCAACCATGTTAAATAAAAATATTTGAATAGTTTAGCTCATTTCATACTAAAAATTCCTTTAAACTTTAAGTACCTGTTTTAAGTACATGACACTTGTATAATGTAACCAAAGGCACCAATATACAGGAACAAAAAGTAAGTGTAAGAGAATGATATTCTTTCCCTACTACAGTAAATTCAAATAGGCCTTGAAAGATAAAAGCAAGTAAATGTATGTAAAGACTGTACGAATGACTAAGTTTTCGTGGATAGACAAAGGATGAAAAGAATAAACTGTATGGCACAGAGAAACGGTGACTCAGGCCAGTGAAATGGACTCGGGGCTATTAGTAGTAAAGATGCAGGGCAATTCTCTCTGAGACTGATGATGAGCCACTGTCCTTTTATCCCTTCTTCTCATTCAATTAATTAATAAATAAAAGCATGGTTCTTTTTCCCCTAAGAACTCACAGTCTAGTGCAGTGATTTTCAACCTTTTTTTATCTTATGGCACACATAAACTAATGACTAAAACTCTGTGGTACACACACACACACACACACACACACACACACACACACACAAAAGGTATTTTTTGCCAGTCTGACCAAAAAAAAGGGCATTATTTATTTTGATTCATTCACACTGGACGGCTATTGCTGTGGTGGCTGCTGTCATTTTTTTTGTTTGTTTGTTTTTAAGAAAGAGGGGAATGGAGGGAGAAAGAGGTAGAGAAACACGGATTGGTTGCTTCCCATACCATACATGCCCCAACGGGGGATTGAACCAACAGCCTTTCTTACGGGACTACGCTCCAACTGAACCATACTGGCCAGGACAGCTGCTGTCATTTTTTAATTTGACAGTCTAAGGGAAAAGAGGTCAGTGCCCCCATCTAAATAGGTATTGCATGTTTTAAGCATCCTAGCAGCACACCGTGGTCTAGTGGGAAAACAGATAAACAAGCTCTTCATTGCAATATGATTGAGGTACACATGTGCAGGACTCTACCGGCACACAGAGAGGACATGTTTCAATCAGACTTCGCAGGACAAGGAAGGACTACAGAGATGTCATCTGAAGAAGTGAAGACACAGCCTTGGGAAAAATGCTTTTGACAGCCAGGAGAATGTAAAAAGGCACATTTGTTAGAGGATCTGGTCTCTGGATCGCAAGGGCAACACCAATAGTGGTCTTAGAAGACAATGGGTGTAGATAGGTGACCAAATAACACTTATTCTTCTAAAATTGAGATCATTATAATCACAGCAAGTTGTGAAAATAGAACAGATAGGTTTCCATGCATTCTCCACCCAGATTCCCCCAATGGTTACATTTCATATACCTAAAGTATATCATCAAAACTAGGAAACTAATGTTGGTAAAACGTGTGTTCAGTTCTACTTCATTTTATTGTATTCATGTAAACCACCGCTGCAATTGAAATACAAAAATGGAGAAATTTTATCTATCTTTATCCTCCTGGGTTTATAATATAATTGTCTTAAATATTTCCCTTATATACGCTGACAATAATATTAGACAATTCTATAATTTTTACTCTAACCACAATACATAATTTAGAAAACTCAAGAGGACAAGGCAAGTCTATTGTATTCACTTGTTCACTTTTCTTTCATCCATCCTGATATTTCAAGATTCTTTCTTTACAGCGGGGGTGGTGACGCGCCAGGCTGAGATGAGGGCCCTGGCACCCTCCAATGGAAACCCCCTTTGATGGGTGATTACTTACCCTGCCAGACACTTGGCTCTCTGCCTGACAGATGACATGGAGACCAAGTGACCTAGGTACAGGGTTCCTTTTGTACCAAATGGTGACTCTGTAACAAATTGTCTGATTGGCACATATTTTTTT
This sequence comes from Trachops cirrhosus, assembly GCA_028533065.1. Lineage (NCBI taxonomy): Eukaryota > Metazoa > Chordata > Mammalia > Chiroptera > Phyllostomidae > Trachops > Trachops cirrhosus. Next base: position 148,874 of record JAPYXV010000063.1, on the reverse strand, counting down.
TTAAAGATTTGGATATGGCAGTAGAGTGGATAAGACAGCAGGATTTGATATTTAGATCTAAGTTCAAATCCTGCCTGGACCTCTGGCTAGCAGGGTGGTTCTGAGGGAAACATTCACTTTTTTAAAAAGTTACATTTTATCAATTATGCTATTACAGTTGTCCTGATTTTTTCCCTTTTCCCCCCTCCACCAGCACCCCAACTCCCTCAGGCAATCCCTCCACCATTGGATCAATGGAAGAATGAATGAATAAGCAAAATGTGGTGTATACATATAATGGAATATCATTCACCCATAAAACAGTAGAAAATTATGACACATGCTACAACGTAGATAAACCTTAAGGACATTATGCAAAATGAAATAATAAGCCACCCAGGTGTACTCTCCCTTTTGGGGGCACAAGCCCATGCCTGAGCCTTTCCCTTACTCTCTCCTAAGCTCCAAGGGCCCTTCTTTTGCTTCTGTATCTCATTTCTTGAGCCCATGCAGCCCAGCTGGCTCACTTCTATTGTCTCTGTTACTTTCTAAATAAACTTTGTCTTATAATAAGAAAGAGAGAGAGAGAGGAGGGGGGAGGGGAGGGGAAGGAGGAGTAGGAGACGGCAGCGGCGGCACCACCCATAAAAAGACAAATACTGTATGATTCCACTAATATGAGATGCCCAGATTAGTCAAGTAGAATGGTGGTTGACAGGAGCTGGGGGGAAGGACAGATGGGGATTTTTTGTTTGATAGCATAGTTTCAGTTTTACAAGATAAAAGAGCTCTGGCCCTGGCCAGGTGGCTCAGTTGGTTAGAGCTTCATCCCAATACACCAAGGTTGTGGGTTTGATCCCTGTCAGGGCACACACAAGACTCCACCAATGATGCATCAATAAATGGAAACACAAGTAAGCATCCCTCTGTCTCTGAAATCAGTTTTTAAAAAAAGATTTCTGGGGGTAGAATAGTAGTGATAGTTATACAACAATGAATATATTAGATATCATTGAATTATACACTTTAAAATGGTTGAGATAGTAAATTTTATGTGTATTTTACCACCTCCTAATGATACCAACATTTTTTTAAATTAAAAAAAAAAAAAGTTAACCCAAGCATTACTATTAAAAGAGACACCTAGCACCCTGGCTGGTGTGGCTCAGTTGGTTGGAGCCTTGTCCCATAGACAGTACGATTGTGGGCTCAATTCTCGGCTGGGGCACATGCCTAGGATGGGGGTTTTGGTCCCGGTAGGGGCACGCATGGTCAGAAAACGTGCGAGAGGCAACCAACCAATGCTTCTCTCCCACACCGATGCTTCTTTCCCTCCCCCTTTCCCTCTCTCTAAAGTCAATGACCATGTCCTTGGGAGAGGATAAAGAATAAAATAAGAAATAAATAAATAAAAGAGACAACTGGCTACCTCTACATATACTTTCATGGCTAAAAAAAGATGCATGGTTTAAATTTGGGGGGGGCAAATGAGGCCTCTTATTTTTTTCTTTTACTATTGAAATTATCTTTAGGTACAGACTCTACTTAAAGTAATTTGTCGTTGGAACTGGCATAATATTCTGATGTCTGCTTTGCTTCCAATTAAGTTCAAACTCATTTTGACATTTACGGTCAACTTTATTAGTCTAGATCCAGAAAGATTTGTCCCATAATAGTTTAAAATTTGACCAATACACACCTTTTTTCAAAACAAAAATCTTTCCCTACCTGATGAGGGTGGTTCACTATGTCTGGATCTATTTTTTGCAAATAGTATGGTTTATACTGAACACTGGTCTCTTTCTGGGAGTCTGCGATTTGCTAAGCGCTGGGCAGGGAGTGCCTATGTGTCCAGACCACAGTAAAAACTTCGGGCACCGCGTCCCTAATACGCTGCCCTGGGCGGAAACGCTGCACACGCACTGCTGCATTTTCACTGCTGGTGTAAGAGCTCCGTGTGACCCATCATAAGAGATCTGTACACGCATTCCTAGAGATTCCAACTGTGCCTCTCTCCTTTATGATCCAATTGTGTATCCTTATTATCCCTCTGCAATAAATCTTAGTTGTGAGCATGATGATGGGCTAGGTCCTTGGAATTCTGGTGAATCTCAGAACATGGGGTTATATAAAGTATAAATTGTGGTATATCCTACAATAAAACATAGCAATGAAAATGAACAATTTACAGTTATATGAAGCAACAGAGGTTGAATGTCAAATAATTAAACCATCACTTACTGCATTTTGCCTTGCACGAAAGTTCTTTTTTCCACACTACATCAACACTGATTTAAGGTAGCAGTTCTTAAATTTTTAGAATTTAAGAATCTCAGAATCTCAGAATCCTTCTAATATATTTGGGTTACCCTCTATCAATCACTAACTATATAAGAAATTAAAACTGAGAATCTGAAAAATATTAATCCATTACAAAATAACTATACTTTCCCCAAAAAATACAGTGAGAAGAATGGCACTGTTGTTACAGCTTTGCAAATCTCTTTCATATCTAACTTAATAAGATGCAGCTGTGTTCACCAAGACGCTTCTGCATTTAATCTGTTGCAACATTCTATATCACGCAGCCTCTAGAAAATTCCATCATATACTCACGAGAGTAAGAGTTAAAAGGCAAGTAACATCTTAGTATGATTATGAAAATAATTTTTACCTCCTGGACTTTCTAATAGCCTGAGGGAATCCCAGGGGTCCCTGATTACACTCTGAGAAATGCAACATGAAAGACAGTTTAATACTGTGATTCATCTTTACCACATATAGAGGCTAACATGCAGGAGCACGGGGTGATTTTACTGGAGGTAAATCTTAAAGAACTCAATGTGCAGACATTGGGAACTGGCAGAACTTCCCTTACATAAACTGAGAGTCAAACCCTACCCTGCTGTCCCTGTCAGAAAATCACTCCCTTACACCACGAATTCACCGCACTCGGTACAGTACCTTAAAATTATATGTACCTTAAAAACTCTAAAGAAACTATATTTGCACGATGAGTTGAAGAACATAATCCATTTGATACTATTTATTTAGACCATGAAATTTACAATTTCACAAATTATTCTTTTGAAAATTAAAGTTGCTCCTTTTCCTTTCTCTCTGGCTTGGAAACAATGTACTAGACACTGAATATATTAAACAAAGCCTGGCATTAATTTGGTTGAACCTTAGTGACCTGATGAAACTCAGTTTTAAGACATATTCAAAGCTGCTTAATGGCCCTGACAAGTGTGGCTCAGTTTGTTGGGCGTCGCCCCACAAAACCAAAGGTCACCAGTTCAATTCCTGGTCAGGATACATGCTTGGGTTGTGGGGATGTGTGGGGGAGGTAACCGATCAATGTTTCTCTCCATCTCTTTTTCCTTCCCTTCCCCTCTCTCTAAAAATAAATAAATAAAACAAGTTTAAAAAAAATAAAGCTCCTTAATGGAATTAAATCAACAGCATAGGAAATAATTAGGTAAACATTACAGATTTGTTTCTTTGATAAACACTTTTATACACAATTGAAATTCACAAATCAACATTTGTACACAAATTCTACTAATCACTAATCTAGTCTGTAGATTTTGCCACATTGCTACAGATTTGGGAATGAGAAGAAATATGTACAGCTTCTCTGCTGGCTTCGGTTCTGAGCCATATACTCAGGTAACCACTGACAGTGGTGCTGTACTTACCACCAGCGCTAGAACAAGAGTCCGCACTTTCTCCCCAATCTCAGGTGAGATGTCATTGCCAAACTGTTGCAGAGTGGTGAGGAAGCGTTTTAGCTTGCTGAGCTGCCGGGCCCCACAAGTGGCTGGCAATTGTTGATTTGTTAGTGCAGATGATGTGGAAGAGGCAGGACCATTGCTGAATCTCTGTGGTGGTGATGGGGCACCATTCAGGGTAGGAGGGGAATGGTTGGTTCCATTGCTTACTGAAAGAAACCCAAAAAGAAAGACTCAGTTTCTAAGTGCAAAATATAAGAATCTTTGATTCATTCTTATTGTCTGCATTATCCTTCATTTATTCACTTCAATTTTGTAAAGCACATGTTAAAAGAGTTATCAAGACACTGTTTCTGCCCAACAAGACTGCTATATAAGTGAGACAGACTACCAGGTAAAAAATAGTAAGAGAGTAACACATAAGTGTTAAAACACAGGAGTGCTAATAGAGCACAGAGAAGGGACATGTAACTCTACAGGTACCATGGGCAGGTGTAGGCAGTTTTAAGACTTCCTGTAACAGGTACTGCATGAGATGAGTTTGGGAGAACATATATTTCCCATGAATGGACACTCATGCCCACTCTTTATATCATACCTTCCCAATCTTAGGGTCTCATGGAAGCTAAAGCAGTCATTAGAATGTAGTGTGTGAACAAGACACACAGAAAACATAGAATTGTGTTACTGTGAAAAATGTTTTTTTCTAGGTTATACGTTTAATGACCTAGTCCTGCAGTAAGGAATCTATCTGACCATTTAGAATATTCGTGTTCCTCAGAGTAATAGTTCCTCTGCCTTGTCAGTGTTAGATTAATACTGCCAGATCCTTGGTCATTCAATAAAGCATTTTTCTAAATACCACACAGGACACTCCAATTCTGTATTTCTGCACCAATTATGATCCACATGATTAGTTCAAATTTTTCTACTTTCCTATTGTCCTTAGTAATTTTTTATAGTTTTAATTTGTAACACAGTTCTAGAGCTACACTCTTGGCAGCATTCAGAAAAAATTTCCTTTTCCACTGAACAGTGAAATAAAATTACCCAGTGCCTAGAGAGTCATTAGAGTCTCATTTACTCATACTTTTCTAAGAAGCTAAACTGTTTCTAAAAACAAGAAAAACTTTAAGTCAAAACTTAAGCCAAATTTAAAGAACCCAATTGCTTAATCTTTACCTAACTAGAAAACTGTCATTTACACATATTTTGCTTAAAGCCAACTTGTTAATCATGAAAAACCTTCCACTTCCCTTCTTCCTCCAAGCCAGTCACAGTTGCCTGACTACCACTATTCCCACTTCCTGACTGACCTTTATTCAAATTTGATCTGTAAGCTCTGCTTCATCCTATATAGATAACACCTGCATTAAGAAGATTCCTTGAGACTCTGCTGACCCACGTTATGGTAAACCCTAGGTAATTTAGTAATTCTTCTCTGTGTTATACATGCTTCCATTATATTACTTACCAAATTATATTTATCTGCATTATCTTAATAGATTTTACACTTTTTGATGAACACTTATACATCTGAGTATACTAAAATTAGCTAAGTTTTGTAAATTGTGTATACTGTATATACACTAGCTTTGTTCAAAAGCTAGCAATGTTAAATGTTCAGAAAAAATGCTGCTGAATATGACTCAGTGCTTAAAAAGACTGACAGGCTGAGGGGGAAAAAAGGGTGATTTCTCTTCTGTGTCTTCCATTAAAAAAGATCACCAGAGCCACTGGAAAGAAAGCTTAATCACTCAACCTTAGCAATCCAGAAAATTAGTTGCAGTGGCCTGCCATTTCTTTGTGTTCACAGAAAGGTCAATTGCCACTGGAGAGCGGCCCTTTTTTCAAGTAGTCCATTAAAATAATACATTATTGTGCTTTTAGCCACCCTGATGCCCAGACAAGCTTTTTCATGGCCTCTTTACTGAAAGCATATGATTATAATTTCTGAATTAAAACACATCCACCTCTAAGTAGTCAAATACAGAGGTAAAAAGACCTAAATTTATACATACATATCCCAATCATCTGTGTCTTGAAACCTGAATGATAGCCTGGGTTTAAATCTGTTTCATTTCAAGATGATGCTTATATCTAAGAATGTATCACTTTGAGGCAGGAAACAGAATTTAGGAAAAAGGATATGAAAATGCATTTCTTTCACTCTCACTCAGACTGCTGAAGTTACCATTCACTCAATTTCAATGTTTTGGGGAAAAAAAATTAAACCTTTCTAAAAGCCATACCTCTTAGTCTCTCTTGTCTTAAAAAAAATTAACACAAGGCGGGGAATGTGGGTGGGAGAGGGTGTTCAGGGTGGAGGGGAATGAAGGGGGGATAATAGGACAACTGTAATAGCATAATCAATAAAATATATTAAAAAAATTAACACAGAAAACAAATGTTTGAGCAAAAGTAGTGTGCAAGCTTGTGCAATGGTGTTTAAATAAAAAAGTGCATGTAGTATCCAGTACAGTGCTCTGACATGCTATTTGGGTACTCTACAAATAGCGATTTTCTTCTGCTTTACGAGGTAAAATATCTGTAAGGGTTAATGAGAACTGGAGGTAGCATGCATGGAAAGACAGAACTCAAAATCTAGACCTGTGTATGCATGCATGTATGTATGTGTCTTTAGATTTTTAGATTTTAAATTGAGGGGTTTTATTGGTTTTGTTCTTTTAGTACGTGTGTAGGATTGAAATTGTTGAGTTGCAGGGTTTGTAGAAATTCAGCTTTAGTAGATACTGCCAAAACAATTTTCTCATACTTAATCTATGAGTGTTCAGGTTGCTCCACACATATTCACCAAAACTTGATATTCTTTTTTTCACTTTGAACATTCTTGTGGGTGTATGTGGTATTGCGCTGAGTTTCAGTTTGCATTTCCTTGATGACTAGTAAAGTTGAATGCCTTAGATTTGTTTGCTAATATAATTCTTATGAACTGAATTGTGTCCCTCCACAAATTCCTATGTTGAAGTTCTAACCTCTCAGTACCTCAGAATGTGACTATATTTGGAGACAGGACCTGTAAAGGTTAAATGAGGTCATATGGGTAGGCCCCTAATCCATTATGGCTATTGTCATAAGGGACAATAGAAGAGAAAGGGCCAACATAAAAGCATGGGCACGGAGGAAAGGGCATGGAAGGATATAGCAAGGTGGCTTTTGCAAGCCAAGAATAAAGGCTTCAGAAAAAATATCAAACTTGTTGACACCTTGATCTTGGACTTCTATCCTCTAGTCTATGGCATTAGCAAAATAATGCAATAATTATTCTCTTTTTTGTAAAGAGACTTACCATGACCGTCCTGGAAAACTTCTGGAAGTAATTTGATAATTTTATGAAACTTACTTTAATTCCCATCAATCAATATGATAATTTTAATTCACTATTTCAGAGCCAAAGAAATTGAAATAGCTACTTATCAGACAAAGTATGAAAAAAATATTGGGACCACTAAATTTCCAATTGCCCAAATTAGCTAAGTACTATTCTCAGAGAGCAAAAGCAATTTATAAAATAACCAGATATATACTTCTAACATATGTATCTTTTTTATCATCATTTTGAAATTCTTATGAATAGTATATGCAGAAGGCTTAATGGCAGTCAGTTGGTTAGATACAAATGTCGCTCTGAACCATAACCCCAAGTAATTAAGAGGTCTCACATGCTGTAGGAGTAAACGACACTGGCCTAGGTCCTCCAGAATTTATTGGTGGAAGGGGTGGCATGGTGGGAGGTGAGGATCTTGACTGTATCTTCACTTCCACAGGCGATCCAGGCATCGCTGGCACCCTTTTCTCAGGACCAACTGTAGAGAATAAAAGAAATGGAGGTCAGAGTTTTCTATAAAATTATAAAAATAGTGACAATAATTTGAAATACTGACATATTTTCCTAGAGGATTAAGAAGAAAATGCTTAGTTTAATAGGCTGAATAGTGGTCCCCGGAAAGATATCTACCTCTTACTCCCTTGAACTACAAATGTTTCCTTATTTGGAAAAAGTGTCTCTCAAAATGTAGTTAAGGATCTTGGGAGGAGATCTTCCTGGATTATCTGGTGGGCTCTAAATCCAATATGAATGAGACCCCCATAACAAGAGCTAAAGACACATACACAAAAGAAAGACTACGGGAAGACAGTCACACAGAGCGGACGCAGTGTGACGATGGAGGCAGAGACTGAAATGATGCATCTACAAGCTAAGGAATACTAATGATTGTAAGCAACACTGGAAGTTAGGCAGAGAGGTATGGAATAGATTCTTCCTCTGAGGCCCCATGAAGGAATCAACCCTGATGATACCTTGATTTTGGACCACTGGCTCCCTGAACTGTGCGAGAAGACTGTTGTTTTAAGCTACCCAGTTTGTGGAACTTTGTTACAGCAATCCTAGAAAACTAAAACAAGGCAGCAAGGTCAAAGATTCACGAGACGAGAAAGTTAACAGTGAAGATAGTGGCTGAGAAAGAAAGAAACCAGGTTATAAACTCTGGTTATCTCAACTGCATTCTTTCTGAATTTCTCTTTATAAATGAATCAAATCAGTAGAGTGGAAAAAGCTAATGAGGGGACTATTTAGACCAGTAGGTGTCAACTGCATGGAATAGAAACAAATATCATTAGTTGTATATAAATTACTATAAATGATGAAGTACTAAAATTTTATGCATATCAACTACTCTAAGTAGGAAAAAAGAGGTGGGTTCAACATCTTTGACATCAGGCATATAAATGTCGCTTATAACATCTGTCCAAAAAGATAAAAAGTGCAGACGATTCTAAACGAAGCACAGGTTACTTAACCCATGGGGATAATTCATAAGCAGCTATCTGATAACATTAGACAGCAACAAATTCCAGAAAGAGAAATTTGAAAGATTAAACTTACTGATGTTAGAATTAAGCCTGAGCTAATACAGATAAGATGTGATACTGAGGAATAATATTTTCCTATCTTCAAAGTTATTTTTCCACATTAAAGGGAACTTATTTACATACTTGGCTAACACTAGGGCCAGGGCTACCATATTCACCTTTAAATTGAGCTATTTTCCTCTCAATGATTCCAAGCTTTTTACTTCAGTACCATGTACTTCCTCTCCAACAAATTCAACGTAACACCAAAGGTTCAAATGAGAAAGTTAACTCAAAGATCTTTCTGTGGGACCACAGCTGTAAACACAACACACACAAGAGCGCCCATCACAGGGCAACAGGCACATCTTCACACGTCCATGGGCCCAGTCTAATGAGGAGAATATGCTCAAATATTATTTTCAATGCTTCGGTTTGCCACATTTTTGGGAAGAGATATAACGACTATAGAAAGTCAATCAAAGAATTGATGCCCCTAAATCGCAAATTCCCTGACAAAAATGTGCAGCTCTCCAAGAGCCATGTGGGCAACACTCTGCCAGCCTTCCCCGTCTGTGTCCAGGACATTTTCTTTATAAAACTGACAACTGTCCTCTTTGATTGGTGGACTCATGAGCTGTTGCATTTGCCTTTTTCTCTCTGACAGTATTTTCTCAATGCCCTTCAGAGAACAGTTGACACGTTTCCAGCACTTCCATCTGGGGACCAGCTTTCTGGAGGATGGGGGCGTGGAGAAGGGAAGGAAGGAGCTGACAGTTGTCTCACACTGTTATGTGTTGTGTATAGTGTGCAACAACCTAGAGGGAGCCTTTCTTCAGACCACCTGCCTTTACAGCAAGGGCGCCAAAGGCCTGAGGAGGGCTTAGCAGTGAGATGTGTTTTGATATTCAGTACTTGGCAGAATGAAAAACTCAGAGCAGCCCAACGGCAGAACACTGAATAATATACCAAGTAAAAGTTTAGGTACAGGGAAAAACTTAGCCCCCAGACTCCTGTTTACAAATTAAAACTAGCCATCTCTTGGTCAGGTCACTACTCACAAACCTGCAACACTAGTGTTATTCCTTGTTTCAAGCAGTAACACTGTCTAGTAGAAAAAGCATGAGTACAGAGACTGAGAGATTTGGTGTGAATTCTCATTCTGTTACTAAAGGCCTACATAAATTTTATCAAATTGTTTCATCTTTCTGGGTCTCATTTAAAAAAAACTTATTTATTATTTTGAGACGGGGGGAAGGGAGGGAGAGGGAGAAGAAGAGAGAGAGAGAAACATTGATTTGTTGTCCACTCATCACACATTCATTGGTTGATTCCTGTATGTGCTTGTCAGGGTGATCTAACCTGCAACCTTGGCATTTGGAGACAATGCTCTAACCAACTGAGCTACCCGGACAGGCCCTGGGACTCATTTTTAACATACGTAAAATAATAGATAATAAGACCTACCTGGCAGGAAAGATTTAAAGATTAGAGATAATGCTTAGACTAGTGATAGGTATAAAGAAGATACTTAATACACAGTAATGATTAGACCACATGAAGACCAGTTTCAAGTGCTGATTTTACCACTTACCTGGCCATGTGACCATGCCCAAGTTAATATTAACATGTTTCCCACATAAAACAAGTATACTATCGACGATTAACCCATGTAATTAATGTCAAGGATGTGACATAGAATGATGGAAAAATTAACTGCTGCAAAAGTAAGTACCAAGTATAATGTAAGATGGTATTTTTGTTGGGGGCTGGGTGAAATTAATGCACAATTGGTGTGAGAGATCTATCCAGATGGTTTATAACTTGACAATTTCAGTAGCTGCTGGGATGGTGGATAAGGGGTATACTCCAAAGTAGGTATTTTAACCCTCTCCTTGGTGGCTATGACATGCCTTTATGCCATCACTGTTAGAGTGAATTCATTTCTGAACATTTATAAAACTGATATTCGTGTTTTATATTCTAGCTGTATCCTGTTGAAAGAACCAACCATATCTTTAGCTCTTTTCAATTCCAGAGAACCTTAGATAAAATTCAAGGAGAAGAATTTCCTTTATCTAATGTGTGACTTGAGCCCATAAACAGTACTGCTTGGACTATCAAAGAGACTTAAAATACCGAGTCCTAGGAAAATCAAAATAACTCTTAGCTTTGTTATGAACATTCAGCTCAATTCTAGACATTGATTTTTAAGAATCAAAGTAACTGATAATTTTGTCAATCCATGAGTTTGTACTTTGGTTATTTTGAATATTTGGACATATATGGACTAAAAATCAAAACTTGAACATATGACCACATACATTTACAAAGTCACTGATGTTTCACCATCTAACCGTGTAAAGCAAAACAGCGTGAGCTAAAGAAAAGGAGTGAACATGGAAAAACAGGTTTGAATAATGATTTTACTTCTCATTGTGCAACATGCTAAGGATATCATGAAAACAGAACACTGTCAACAGAGAGAACAAAGGAATCAACAGTTCTTTCTCATGAGTGTGATAGCAATGCTGTCCAGATATAAATTTGAAGAATCAAACATAAGACTAAAGAGTAGAACTATTCTGTAGCTCTAAGAGAAAGTGATGAACAAAAAAACATCCCAGACAAGTGCTCCCTGAGAAGAATCCTATATGATAAACTGCCCACAAATGAGAGCATTTTCAAATCATTATAATAAACTGCTTTTCCCTTAAAGTTTTAAAAAATTACTTTGATGATGACAAAGGAATAAAAAGAAGTATAAATTTGAGAATAAACATGCAATTATGCGAGGGAAATCAGATTAAAAAGTCTACTTGAATTAGGTTAAGAATTTATTCGAATTAAAGACTTTATTTGGCTGTGGGACATATATGCTGAGTTCTGGGTAGAAGATATGGTCAAGTGCTCCTGATTATCATCACTGAGAAGAATAAGCTGAATACAGATCTTTCAGATGCCTAGTGCAGAAATCCTGGTCATTCCAAACAGGCTGACCAAGGAAAACCACATGTTTTTTAAAAAAAAACAAATCAGACTTCTAACTAAAAAAACAACCGGGGAGTTTTAAACAGAATTATCTTTGGAGGCAGAGGACAAAGAGAGATGAAATTTTTTTTAAAAAATGTATAAGCATACACTTATATGGTTCAAAAATCAATATAATAAGAAATATTCCTTGCCTGTGTCCCTACATACCCCATCCCATAGGAAACCATTTTAATTGGTTTCTTGTGTATCCTTGCATTCTTTCTCTGCACAAATGAGCAAACTCAAATATAAATTCTTATCTCACCCCATTTTATACAACGGTAGCATAATTACATTTCACTGCCTGTTCCCAATAATGGCCTCTCTATAGCAATGCCTTGTGCAGTGCATCAGGAAGTAGGGCCTATTTCCGTATCCTCTAAATCTGGTCAGGCCTCTCTGACTAGTTTTGGCCAATGTAACGTGATGGAAGTGACGGGGTCAGTTCTGAGCCTCTCTTGGAACCCTGACCTGCTATGAAAGCAAACCCAGACCAGTCTGCTGGATGACGAGGCCACATGGAGCAGAGATGAGCTGTACCAGCTAAAGCCAGCTGATCCCTGAACAGGTGAGAGCCAAGCTGATGAGTCTGCAGGTATCTGACTGCAGACACATGAATGAGTGAGCCCAAACGAGAAGTGCCTCACTCACAAGGGAAAAAATGAAATAACAAAATTAAAAAGCTTATTGTTTCAGGTCACTAAGTTTTAGCATGGTTTGTATATAACAATAGACCAATAGGCAACTAATCTATACCATATACTAATTGTACTGCTCCTTGGTTTTTAATTGCTCTCATTGTTTTATAATTTCAAAATATGTCCTAAAATTCTTAATTCTATAACCTTAAAAAAATAACAGATGCACAGTATTTCATTATGTGGATGTACCATAGTTTATTTACACAATTGCCTATTGATGGATAACTGAATTGTTTCTAATCATTTATAGTTGAACTTTGAGACTCTAAATCCTATACCACTGACTGCCCTGCTTTTGTCAAGTGTGGGGAACAGATAAAACACAGGGCCCTGAGTTATGGGAAAGCCAGATATATTCAAATATGTACGAAGTACTAAGAAAATAAAGAAGTAGAAATGTTACTCTCCACGAACCCCACAGAAGTCTTTACAAACCATTAAGTAATTTACTGGGAAGGCTAACACGGGCTTTCCAGGCAGCACATTAAGGAGAAAAGCAAGAAGGCTATAGATGTAATTTGAATAGCGTGCGTAAAGCTGGGATCAGATCCAAGAGAAAAAAATCAGTAAAAAAATTTCCTTGACCATCTCTCTTTTAACCACTGGATGGGTGGGTAAATGTTCTGAAGGAGTAATATCAGACGAGAAGCATTTCCAACACTGACCATTCTAATCTGTTAAAGATAGAGGAAAGAACATCAAAATGACTGTTGCACTTACATAGGGCTTATAAGGCTGGCTAAACCGATTATAGGCAAAGCACATGTTTTCTATCCTTGTTGCTCTGTCACAACCTGAGAATACATCCAACTTTCTAACAACAGCCAGGCTTCATATGCAGACACAGCCAGGAATAACTGTTTACAATGACAGATAATTTATCATTCAACAAAAACTGAGGCAAAACGACTCAAGTAAAGAAATCAACAGAAAATGTCTTAAAAGGGACCTTGAAGACAGAGCTCAATTAAAATAAATTAATGGTTTGTGGTATACTAACAATATAGATTAAAAAACAACTTTTTCCATTCCACATTTATAAATACTTTGGAAAATTAACATCTACAACATCTCTATGGCTCAAGGATCAGCAAACTTCTGCAAAGGGCAAGACAGTAAAAATTTTTAGCATTGCGGATCATATGGTCCTTCACAACTATATAACTCTACTGTTGTAGCATACTCTAGATAAAACACAAACGAATGGGCTTGGCTATATTCCAATAAAACTTTATTTTCAAAAATAGGCAGTGGGCAATATTCTAATGACCCCTACTATGGTTGATCAAAACACTGGGAAAATTAAAATGCCTAACTCTTACTGTTTTTCTATGCATATAAAATCTAATTTATATCATCCACTGAAGTGGTTTATCTGAAGAACATTTTTATTTTCTTAACACTGGATATAAAGAGACCTTTATTCATTGACTGGCAAGAAAAATAACATAAAAACAAAAATATTTAAAGACAGCATTATTTAAAGACAGAATACTGTCCTGGTTGGTGTGGCTTGCTTGGTTGGAACACTGTCTCATAACCGAAAGGTTGGGGGTTTACTTATCAGTCAGGGCACATACCTAGGTGTTGGGAACTGCCCCGCCTGGTTTCAGAAGCTGTAACTCCCCATTGCTAAGGCTGAGTGAGAGACCTTGGGACCGCAAGCCACTAAGGAGACAAAGCTTATCTTCCTGGCAGGGGTGCTGCCTCTGTCCCTTTTACTTCACCCTGCCTGGCCCCCACTGCATGACCGGTTAAGATTCCTCAAGGGAGGGATGACCTAAGACAGGCACAGTCACGGGGGGCCCTCAGGGAAGGACTGGGGGGGGCTATAGCAAAAGGGGGTGATAGACCTTCGCCCCTAGGCTTTGACATAGCCTGAGTCCTCTTTCTGACTGCAAGAATTCTCCTAATCTCTTGGCTGCCTTACTTCCCCTGCCTGACTTAAGCCTGAAATAATGACAGAGGGTGGTGCAGCCCTGGGTTGGAAAGGGCAGATTCCCTGGGCCAATCAAGCCTAAGAAAGAATGCATAAAATCCTGTGAAACCTGCTTTGCTAAGAATGCTCTTAATTTTCTGATAAAGGTCCAAGCATGAAATAAATTTATTTCCCAAAGTTTTATACCCTTTAGCTAACAGACCCTGACTCAGAATAAATCCTTATAGTTCTTTGTATGCTATCTATTGTTTGATCCTTACTGCCTGACAATGATGAGCTTTACTTGTATTCCTGTGCAAACTGAACCCAATAAAAGCCCATTGAGGAAAAGGCTCTTGGCCCTTCTCCTCTGTGAGATCCACCACCTTTCCTCCCCAAGCAGAACATGTCTTGGTAGACTTATTCTCATCCATGGCGCCAGTTTGATTCCCAGTAAGGGCACATGCCGGGGTTGTGGGCCAGGTCCCCAGTTGGGGATATGTGAGAGGCAACCCATTGATATTTCTCTCACACACTGATGATTTTCTACCTCTCCTTCTCCATTCCTTCCACCTTCTCTAAAAATAAATTAAAACTTTTTAAAAACCACTTAAAAAACAAAAGGTCCTTGGATGAGAATTAAAAACTAAAAATACTAACAACATGAAGTCAGAGTTGAGGAGCAGCAAAGAAGCTAGTTATCTGATGGCCTATCAAAAACCAGACAGACCTAAGAAAACCTCAAAGATGACTAGCACATCTGTGAAAAATCACTTGTTGCATTAGTAAATTATGCTAATTTAGTCATCCCTTTTCCTTCTACCAGTACCATCTGACCCCAGACACAGAGTTGCCCAGAATATATAAATAATTCTAACAACTCGATAATAACAAACAACCCAGTTTTAAGAATGAGCAAAAAAGACAAGACAATTCCAGCTTCGTTCTCTTCCCGTCTCAGGTGCTTTGGGAGCCACAGGCTTTGATGCAGATATGGCCAAGTCCAGAACTCCACCACGCACAATCAGTCCCCAAAATGGCACAGAAACAGCATCAAGAAACCCCAATCACAAAGATATGAATGTGTTAAGGGGGCAGACCAAGTTCCTGAGGAACATGCACTTTGCCAAGAAGCATAAAAGAAGGGCATGAAGAAAATGCAGGCCAACAAAGCCATGAGCTCATGTGCCAAGGATATCGAGGCCCGCGTAAAGCTCAAGGAGGTCAAGTTCAAGATCCCCAAAGGGCAGCAGCAGCCTCAAGCTTAAGTCAACTTGCCTACATTGCTCACTCAAAGCTTGAGAAATGTGCTTGTGCCCAAGTTGCCAAGGACCTCAGGCTCTGCCAGCTCAAGTCCAAGACAAAGGCTCAAATCAAGCCCAGCTGCAGTTGTAGCTGAGGTTCCCAAAGGAGCCCAGGCCCCACAAAGGCTCCACGTAGTATAGGTCTCTGTTTGCTGATGTGAGGAAGGAAGAACTGGTGTGACCCCTGTGCTGCTGACTGCACGGAGCTGGTGTACTCCTGTGCTGTTGTACAAATAAACCTGAGGCAGGATCTGTCAGTCAAAAAAAAAAAGGTAATTCACAAAAGAAGGTATAGAAATGGCTGATGAAGACATAAAAAGATGCTTCACATACTAGTCATCAAAGAAACAGAGATTATAACACATCAACAAAAAGGAACACACTACCGATACATATATCCAACAACATGGATAAATGTCAAAAGCATTAGGCTAAGTGAGAGATGCCAGATCCACAGCAAAACTATTCAGACAAGACAAAGATTAGTGACAAAAAGCAGATCAGTGGCTGCTTGAGACTGCTGGAAAAAACTGATTATAAAGGGGCATGATAAATCTTTTATGGTGTAGGAATATTCCTTATTTTTTTTAAAAAAGATGTTACTTATTTATTTTCAGAGAGAGGGGAAGGGAAGAAAAAAGAGAGGAAGGGAAACATGGATTTGCTAGAGAAGCATTGATAGCTTGCCTCTCACGTGTCCCCAGATGGGGACCTGGCCAGCAACCCAGGTATGTGCCCAGACTGGGAATCGAACTGGTGACTTTTCAGTTCACAGGTGAGTGCCCAACCCACTGAGCCACACCAGTCAGAGTGGATATATTCTGTATCTTGATTACAATGGCACAAACAACCAAATATAACACCTAAAAGTCAAACTGTATACATAAAAGGGGTAAATTTTATTATATATAAAGTATAACACACTCTGACTGGTGTTGGTTATTGTTCTACAAAGTGAAAAGCCACCAGTTTGATTCCCAGTTGGGCACATGTGTGGGTTGCAGGTTCAGTGCCCAGTAGGGGCACATTGGAGAGGCAACCAATCTTTCTCTCTCCCTCTCTTTCCTTTCTCTCTTCCTTCTCTCTAAAAATAAATAAATAAAATCTTAAAAAAAAAAACAAAACTATACCATAGCCCTGGCTGGTGTGGCTCAGTGCATTGAGTGCCAGCTTGCGAAGCAAAGGGTCACCGAATTAACTCCCAGTCAGGGCACGTGCCTGAGTTGTGGGCCAGGTCCCCAATAAGGGGCACACGAGAGGCAACCACACATTGATGTTTCTCTCCCTCTCTTTCTCCCTCCTTTCCCCTCTAAAAATAAATAAAATCTTTAATAAAAAGAAAAAAGGATACCACAATAAAGGTAAGAAAAAAAAACAGCAAACTAAATGAAAAGATCCCAATCAATCTGAGTTCATCCAAGAAAGCACAGGTAATGTAGTATTAGAAAAATCTAATATAATTCACCATATTAACAGACTAAAAGAAACACTGTAAAATCATCTCAATAATTATAGAAAGGAAAAGATAGCAGATCGATTCCTTAATTTGATAAAGGGCCTCTCCCAAAAATTCATATCAAATATCATGCTTTGGTGAAATATTATAAGCACTGCCTTTCAACTCAGACAGATAAAGTTGTCCAGTATCAATGCTTCTATTCAACATTTATTCAAGAGTCAGGCTAGAACATGACAGTTAAAAAGGATTGGGAAAAAAAAGAAATAAAATCATTCTTTTCTTTTGTACACATCAGATAACTTTCAATATAGAAAACCAAAACAATATATAATCCAAGTATTAGAATTAATATGTAGACTCAGCAAGATTGCTAGATAAAAGTCCAGTCTTTTAAGAATTAATTGTAGAGCCTTCCGGCCAAGATGGAGGCATAGGTAGACGCACTGTGCCTCCTCCATCAACCAAGATAGGGGCAACAACAATATAGAAACAAAATAACAACCAGAACTGACAGAAAATTGAAGTGTATAGAAGTCGGTCACCCAAGGAGTTAAAATTAGACACCTTCATCCAGACCAGTAGGAGGGGCGGAGTTGGCCGGGCGGGGGATGTGGAGCAGAGACCTGAGCAACCTGGGAGGAGCGCAGGACTGCAGCAGGCAGACCCTGGGCACACAAGCGGCGGTGGCTGGTGGGCCTCGGCCATGGGTTGGCGACCGGCAGACCCATTGAGGCAGCCATTGTGAAGCAAGGCACTGCGCCCAACTCAGGGTCCCAGCAACGGGAAATAGAGCTTTGGGTCACTGACTGAGGAGGAAGGTCCCGTGGGGTGCACAGGCCCACCCACATGGGAATTGGTGCCAGAGGGGCCCAGCTGGCTTGCAGAAAGCGGCGGAGGGGTCTGGGGTCCTATGGGGAGCGGAGCAAGCACCATTGTTCCTTCTCAGACCCTGCCCCTACATACAGTGTCACAACCCAGGGACTGGGGTGCCCCACCCTGGTGAACACCTAAGGCCCGCCCCTCACTACAGGTTCTCTACAAGGTCAAAAAAAAAACAAAAACAAAAAAACCCAGCAAACAGATGGCTCAAACAGAATTGAAAGCCCCAGAACCCATTCTTTTAAGCGACCAAGAGATAGCCAACCTATCAGATGCACAGTTCAAAGCACTGGTGATCAGGATACTCACAGATTTGGTTGATTTTGGTTACAAACTAGCTGAAAAAATGAAGGCTACTGTAAGTGAAATGAAGAACAATGCACAGGGAACCAATAGTGATGGAATGAAAGATGGGTCTCACATCAATGGAGTGGACCAGAAGGAAGAAAAAATATACAACCAGAAAAGAATGAAGAAATAAGAATTCAAAAAAATGAGGAGAGGCTTAGGAACCTCCAGGACATCTTTAGACGTTCCAACATCCGAATTATAGGGGTATCAGAAGCAGAAGAGGAAAAACAACAAGTGGAAAAGTTATTTGAACAAATAATAAAGGAGAACTTCCCCAATCTGGCAAAGGAAATAGACTTCCAGCAAGTCCA
>JAPYXV010000063.1:0-130230 GCA_028533065.1 Trachops cirrhosus | reverse complement strand
CTGGTTGTATATTTTTTCTTCCTTCTGGTCCACTCCATTGATGTGAGACCCATCTTTCATTCCATCACTATTGGTTCCCTGTGCATTGTTCTTCATTTCACTTACAGTAGCCTTCATTTTTTCAGCTAGTTTGTAACCAAAATCAACCAAATCTGTGAGTATCCTGATCACCAGTGCTTTGAACTGTGCATCTGATAGGTTGGCTATCTCTTGGTCGCTTAAAAGAATGGGTTCTGGGGCTTTCAATTCTGTTTGAGCCATCTGTTTGCTGGGTTTTTTTGTTTTTGTTTTTTTTTTGACCTTGTAGAGAACCTGTAGTGAGGGGCGGGCCTTAGGTGTTCACCAGGGTGGGGCACCCCAGTCCCTGGGTTGTGACACTGTATGTAGGGGCAGGGTCTGAGAAGGAACAATGGTGCTTGCTCCGCTCCCCATAGGACCCCAGACCCCTCCGCCGCTTTCTGCAAGCCAGCTGGGCCCCTCTGGCACCAATTCCCATGTGGGTGGGCCTGTGCACCCCACGGGACCTTCCTCCTCAGTCAGTGACCCAAAGCTCTATTTCCCGTTGCTGGGACCCTGAGTTGGGCGCAGTGCCTTGCTTCACAATGGCTGCCTCAATGGGTCTGCCGGTCGCCAACCCATGGCCGAGGCCCACCAGCCACCGCCGCTTGTGTGCCCAGGGTCTGCCTGCTGCAGTCCTGCGCTCCTCCCAGGTTGCTCAGGTCTCTGCTCCACATCCCCCGCCCGGCCAACTCCGCCCCTCCTACTGGTCTGGATGAAGGTGTCTAATTTTAACTCCTTGGGTGACCGACTTCTATACACTTCAATTTTCTGTCAGTTCTGGTTGTTATTTTGTTTCTATATTGTTGTTGCCCCTATCTTGGTTGATGGAGGAGGCACAGTGCGTCTACCTATGCCTCCATCTTGGCCGGAAGGCTCTACAATTAATTCTTAAAAGACTGGACTTTTATCTAGCAATCTTGCTGAGTCTACATATTAATTCTAATACTTGGATTATATATTGTTTTGGTTTTCTATATTGAAAGTTATCTGATGTGTACAAAAGAAAAGAATGATTTTATTTCTTTTTTTTCCCAATCCTTTTTAACTGTCATGTTCTAGCCTGACTCTTGAATAAATGTTGAATAGAAGCATTGATACTGGACAACTTTATCTGTCTGAGTTGAAAGGCAGTGCTTATAATATTTCACCAAAGCATGATATTTGATATGAATTTTTGGGAGAGGCCCTTTATCAAATTAAGGAATCGATCTGCTATCTTTTCCTTTCTATAATTATTGAGATGATTTTACAGTGTTTCTTTTAGTCTGTTAATATGGTGAATTATATTAGATTTTTCTAATACTACATTACCTGTGCTTTCTTGGATGAACTCAGATTGATTGGGATCTTTTCATTTAGTTTGCTGTTTTTTTTTCTTACCTTTATTGTGGTATCCTTTTTTCTTTTTATTAAAGATTTTATTTATTTTTAGAGGGGAAAGGAGGGAGAAAGAGAGGGAGAGAAACATCAATGTGTGGTTGCCTCTCGTGTGCCCCTTATTGGGGACCTGGCCCACAACTCAGGCACGTGCCCTGACTGGGAGTTAATTCGGTGACCCTTTGCTTCGCAAGCTGGCACTCAATGCACTGAGCCACACCAGCCAGGGCTATGGTATAGTTTTGTTTTTTTTTTTAAGATTTTATTTATTTATTTTTAGAGAGAAGGAAGAGAGAAAGGAAAGAGAGGGAGAGAGAAAGATTGGTTGCCTCTCCAATGTGCCCCTACTGGGCACTGAACCTGCAACCCACACATGTGCCCAACTGGGAATCAAACTGGTGGCTTTTCACTTTGTAGAACAATAACCAACACCAGTCAGAGTGTGTTATACTTTATATATAATAAAATTTACCCCTTTTATGTATACAGTTTGACTTTTAGGTGTTATATTTGGTTGTTTGTGCCATTGTAATCAAGATACAGAATATATCCACTCTGACTGGTGTGGCTCAGTGGGTTGGGCACTCACCTGTGAACTGAAAAGTCACCAGTTCGATTCCCAGTCTGGGCACATACCTGGGTTGCTGGCCAGGTCCCCATCTGGGGACACGTGAGAGGCAAGCTATCAATGCTTCTCTAGCAAATCCATGTTTCCCTTCCTCTCTTTTTTCTTCCCTTCCCCTCTCTCTGAAAATAAATAAGTAACATCTTTTTTAAAAAAAATAAGGAATATTCCTACACCATAAAAGATTTATCATGCCCCTTTATAATCAGTTTTTTCCAGCAGTCTCAAGCAGCCACTGATCTGCTTTTTGTCACTAATCTTTGTCTTGTCTGAATAGTTTTGCTGTGGATCTGGCATCTCTCACTTAGCCTAATGCTTTTGACATTTATCCATGTTGTTGGATATATGTATCGGTAGTGTGTTCCTTTTTGTTGATGTGTTATAATCTCTGTTTCTTTGATGACTAGTATGTGAAGCATCTTTTTATGTCTTCATCAGCCATTTCTATACCTTCTTTTGTGAATTACCTTTTTTTTTTTGACTGACAGATCCTGCCTCAGGTTTATTTGTACAACAGCACAGGAGTACACCAGCTCCGTGCAGTCAGCAGCACAGGGGTCACACCAGTTCTTCCTTCCTCACATCAGCAAACAGAGACCTATACTACGTGGAGCCTTTGTGGGGCCTGGGCTCCTTTGGGAACCTCAGCTACAACTGCAGCTGGGCTTGATTTGAGCCTTTGTCTTGGACTTGAGCTGGCAGAGCCTGAGGTCCTTGGCAACTTGGGCACAAGCACATTTCTCAAGCTTTGAGTGAGCAATGTAGGCAAGTTGACTTAAGCTTGAGGCTGCTGCTGCCCTTTGGGGATCTTGAACTTGACCTCCTTGAGCTTTACGCGGGCCTCGATATCCTTGGCACATGAGCTCATGGCTTTGTTGGCCTGCATTTTCTTCATGCCCTTCTTTTATGCTTCTTGGCAAAGTGCATGTTCCTCAGGAACTTGGTCTGCCCCCTTAACACATTCATATCTTTGTGATTGGGGTTTCTTGATGCTGTTTCTGTGCCATTTTGGGGACTGATTGTGCGTGGTGGAGTTCTGGACTTGGCCATATCTGCATCAAAGCCTGTGGCTCCCAAAGCACCTGAGACGGGAAGAGAACGAAGCTGGAATTGTCTTGTCTTTTTTGCTCATTCTTAAAACTGGGTTGTTTGTTATTATCGAGTTGTTAGAATTATTTATATATTCTGGGCAACTCTGTGTCTGGGGTCAGATGGTACTGGTAGAAGGAAAAGGGATGACTAAATTAGCATAATTTACTAATGCAACAAGTGATTTTTCACAGATGTGCTAGTCATCTTTGAGGTTTTCTTAGGTCTGTCTGGTTTTTGATAGGCCATCAGATAACTAGCTTCTTTGCTGCTCCTCAACTCTGACTTCATGTTGTTAGTATTTTTAGTTTTTAATTCTCATCCAAGGACCTTTTGTTTTTTAAGTGGTTTTTAAAAAGTTTTAATTTATTTTTAGAGAAGGTGGAAGGAATGGAGAAGGAGAGGTAGAAAATCATCAGTGTGTGAGAGAAATATCAATGGGTTGCCTCTCACATATCCCCAACTGGGGACCTGGCCCACAACCCCGGCATGTGCCCTTACTGGGAATCAAACTGGCGCCATGGATGAGAATAAGTCTACCAAGACATGTTCTGCTTGGGGAGGAAAGGTGGTGGATCTCACAGAGGAGAAGGGCCAAGAGCCTTTTCCTCAATGGGCTTTTATTGGGTTCAGTTTGCACAGGAATACAAGTAAAGCTCATCATTGTCAGGCAGTAAGGATCAAACAATAGATAGCATACAAAGAACTATAAGGATTTATTCTGAGTCAGGGTCTGTTAGCTAAAGGGTATAAAACTTTGGGAAATAAATTTATTTCATGCTTGGACCTTTATCAGAAAATTAAGAGCATTCTTAGCAAAGCAGGTTTCACAGGATTTTATGCATTCTTTCTTAGGCTTGATTGGCCCAGGGAATCTGCCCTTTCCAACCCAGGGCTGCACCACCCTCTGTCATTATTTCAGGCTTAAGTCAGGCAGGGGAAGTAAGGCAGCCAAGAGATTAGGAGAATTCTTGCAGTCAGAAAGAGGACTCAGGCTATGTCAAAGCCTAGGGGCGAAGGTCTATCACCCCCTTTTGCTATAGCCCCCCCCAGTCCTTCCCTGAGGGCCCCCCGTGACTGTGCCTGTCTTAGGTCATCCCTCCCTTGAGGAATCTTAACCGGTCATGCAGTGGGGGCCAGGCAGGGTGAAGTAAAAGGGACAGAGGCAGCACCCCTGCCAGGAAGATAAGCTTTGTCTCCTTAGTGGCTTGCGGTCCCAAGGTCTCTCACTCAGCCTTAGCAATGGGGAGTTACAGCTTCTGAAACCAGGCGGGGCAGTTCCCAACACCTAGGTATGTGCCCTGACTGATAAGTAAACCCCCAACCTTTCGGTTATGAGACAGTGTTCCAACCAAGCAAGCCACACCAACCAGGACAGTATTCTGTCTTTAAATAATGCTGTCTTTAAATATTTTTGTTTTTATGTTATTTTTCTTGCCAGTCAATGAATAAAGGTCTCTTTATATCCAGTGTTAAGAAAATAAAAATGTTCTTCAGATAAACCACTTCAGTGGATGATATAAATTAGATTTTATATGCATAGAAAAACAGTAAGAGTTAGGCATTTTAATTTTCCCAGTGTTTTGATCAACCATAGTAGGGGTCATTAGAATATTGCCCACTGCCTATTTTTGAAAATAAAGTTTTATTGGAATATAGCCAAGCCCATTCGTTTGTGTTTTATCTAGAGTATGCTACAACAGTAGAGTTATATAGTTGTGAAGGACCATATGATCCGCAATGCTAAAAATTTTTACTGTCTTGCCCTTTGCAGAAGTTTGCTGATCCTTGAGCCATAGAGATGTTGTAGATGTTAATTTTCCAAAGTATTTATAAATGTGGAATGGAAAAAGTTGTTTTTTAATCTATATTGTTAGTATACCACAAACCATTAATTTATTTTAATTGAGCTCTGTCTTCAAGGTCCCTTTTAAGACATTTTCTGTTGATTTCTTTACTTGAGTCGTTTTGCCTCAGTTTTTGTTGAATGATAAATTATCTGTCATTGTAAACAGTTATTCCTGGCTGTGTCTGCATATGAAGCCTGGCTGTTGTTAGAAAGTTGGATGTATTCTCAGGTTGTGACAGAGCAACAAGGATAGAAAACATGTGCTTTGCCTATAATCGGTTTAGCCAGCCTTATAAGCCCTATGTAAGTGCAACAGTCATTTTGATGTTCTTTCCTCTATCTTTAACAGATTAGAATGGTCAGTGTTGGAAATGCTTCTCGTCTGATATTACTCCTTCAGAACATTTACCCACCCATCCAGTGGTTAAAAGAGAGATGGTCAAGGAAATTTTTTTACTGATTTTTTTCTCTTGGATCTGATCCCAGCTTTACGCACGCTATTCAAATTACATCTATAGCCTTCTTGCTTTTCTCCTTAATGTGCTGCCTGGAAAGCCCGTGTTAGCCTTCCCAGTAAATTACTTAATGGTTTGTAAAGACTTCTGTGGGGTTCGTGGAGAGTAACATTTCTACTTCTTTATTTTCTTAGTACTTCGTACATATTTGAATATATCTGGCTTTCCCATAACTCAGGGCCCTGTGTTTTATCTGTTCCCCACACTTGACAAAAGCAGGGCAGTCAGTGGTATAGGATTTAGAGTCTCAAAGTTCAACTATAAATGATTAGAAACAATTCAGTTATCCATCAATAGGCAATTGTGTAAATAAACTATGGTACATCCACATAATGAAATACTGTGCATCTGTTATTTTTTTAAGGTTATAGAATTAAGAATTTTAGGACATATTTTGAAATTATAAAACAATGAGAGCAATTAAAAACCAAGGAGCAGTACAATTAGTATATGGTATAGATTAGTTGCCTATTGGTCTATTGTTATATACAAACCATGCTAAAACTTAGTGACCTGAAACAATAAGCTTTTTAATTTTGTTATTTCATTTTTTCCCTTGTGAGTGAGGCACTTCTCGTTTGGGCTCACTCATTCATGTGTCTGCAGTCAGATACCTGCAGACTCATCAGCTTGGCTCTCACCTGTTCAGGGATCAGCTGGCTTTAGCTGGTACAGCTCATCTCTGCTCCATGTGGCCTCGTCATCCAGCAGACTGGTCTGGGTTTGCTTTCATAGCAGGTCAGGGTTCCAAGAGAGGCTCAGAACTGACCCCGTCACTTCCATCACGTTACATTGGCCAAAACTAGTCAGAGAGGCCTGACCAGATTTAGAGGATACGGAAATAGGCCCTACTTCCTGATGCACTGCACAAGGCATTGCTATAGAGAGGCCATTATTGGGAACAGGCAGTGAAATGTAATTATGCTACCGTTGTATAAAATGGGGTGAGATAAGAATTTATATTTGAGTTTGCTCATTTGTGCAGAGAAAGAATGCAAGGATACACAAGAAACCAATTAAAATGGTTTCCTATGGGATGGGGTATGTAGGGACACAGGCAAGGAATATTTCTTATTATATTGATTTTTGAACCATATAAGTGTATGCTTATACATTTTTTAAAAAAAATTTCATCTCTCTTTGTCCTCTGCCTCCAAAGATAATTCTGTTTAAAACTCCCCGGTTGTTTTTTTAGTTAGAAGTCTGATTTGTTTTTTTTTAAAAAACATGTGGTTTTCCTTGGTCAGCCTGTTTGGAATGACCAGGATTTCTGCACTAGGCATCTGAAAGATCTGTATTCAGCTTATTCTTCTCAGTGATGATAATCAGGAGCACTTGACCATATCTTCTACCCAGAACTCAGCATATATGTCCCACAGCCAAATAAAGTCTTTAATTCGAATAAATTCTTAACCTAATTCAAGTAGACTTTTTAATCTGATTTCCCTCGCATAATTGCATGTTTATTCTCAAATTTATACTTCTTTTTATTCCTTTGTCATCATCAAAGTAATTTTTTAAAACTTTAAGGGAAAAGCAGTTTATTATAATGATTTGAAAATGCTCTCATTTGTGGGCAGTTTATCATATAGGATTCTTCTCAGGGAGCACTTGTCTGGGATGTTTTTTTGTTCATCACTTTCTCTTAGAGCTACAGAATAGTTCTACTCTTTAGTCTTATGTTTGATTCTTCAAATTTATATCTGGACAGCATTGCTATCACACTCATGAGAAAGAACTGTTGATTCCTTTGTTCTCTCTGTTGACAGTGTTCTGTTTTCATGATATCCTTAGCATGTTGCACAATGAGAAGTAAAATCATTATTCAAACCTGTTTTTCCATGTTCACTCCTTTTCTTTAGCTCACGCTGTTTTGCTTTACACGGTTAGATGGTGAAACATCAGTGACTTTGTAAATGTATGTGGTCATATGTTCAAGTTTTGATTTTTAGTCCATATATGTCCAAATATTCAAAATAACCAAAGTACAAACTCATGGATTGACAAAATTATCAGTTACTTTGATTCTTAAAAATCAATGTCTAGAATTGAGCTGAATGTTCATAACAAAGCTAAGAGTTATTTTGATTTTCCTAGGACTCGGTATTTTAAGTCTCTTTGATAGTCCAAGCAGTACTGTTTATGGGCTCAAGTCACACATTAGATAAAGGAAATTCTTCTCCTTGAATTTTATCTAAGGTTCTCTGGAATTGAAAAGAGCTAAAGATATGGTTGGTTCTTTCAACAGGATACAGCTAGAATATAAAACACGAATATCAGTTTTATAAATGTTCAGAAATGAATTCACTCTAACAGTGATGGCATAAAGGCATGTCATAGCCACCAAGGAGAGGGTTAAAATACCTACTTTGGAGTATACCCCTTATCCACCATCCCAGCAGCTACTGAAATTGTCAAGTTATAAACCATCTGGATAGATCTCTCACACCAATTGTGCATTAATTTCACCCAGCCCCCAACAAAAATACCATCTTACATTATACTTGGTACTTACTTTTGCAGCAGTTAATTTTTCCATCATTCTATGTCACATCCTTGACATTAATTACATGGGTTAATCGTCGATAGTATACTTGTTTTATGTGGGAAACATGTTAATATTAACTTGGGCATGGTCACATGGCCAGGTAAGTGGTAAAATCAGCACTTGAAACTGGTCTTCATGTGGTCTAATCATTACTGTGTATTAAGTATCTTCTTTATACCTATCACTAGTCTAAGCATTATCTCTAATCTTTAAATCTTTCCTGCCAGGTAGGTCTTATTATCTATTATTTTACGTATGTTAAAAATGAGTCCCAGGGCCTGTCCGGGTAGCTCAGTTGGTTAGAGCATTGTCTCCAAATGCCAAGGTTGCAGGTTAGATCACCCTGACAAGCACATACAGGAATCAACCAATGAATGTGTGATGAGTGGACAACAAATCAATGTTTCTCTCTCTCTCTTCTTCTCCCTCTCCCTCCCTTCCCCCCGTCTCAAAATAATAAATAAGTTTTTTTTAAATGAGACCCAGAAAGATGAAACAATTTGATAAAATTTATGTAGGCCTTTAGTAACAGAATGAGAATTCACACCAAATCTCTCAGTCTCTGTACTCATGCTTTTTCTACTAGACAGTGTTACTGCTTGAAACAAGGAATAACACTAGTGTTGCAGGTTTGTGAGTAGTGACCTGACCAAGAGATGGCTAGTTTTAATTTGTAAACAGGAGTCTGGGGGCTAAGTTTTTCCCTGTACCTAAACTTTTACTTGGTATATTATTCAGTGTTCTGCCGTTGGGCTGCTCTGAGTTTTTCATTCTGCCAAGTACTGAATATCAAAACACATCTCACTGCTAAGCCCTCCTCAGGCCTTTGGCGCCCTTGCTGTAAAGGCAGGTGGTCTGAAGAAAGGCTCCCTCTAGGTTGTTGCACACTATACACAACACATAACAGTGTGAGACAACTGTCAGCTCCTTCCTTCCCTTCTCCACGCCCCCATCCTCCAGAAAGCTGGTCCCCAGATGGAAGTGCTGGAAACGTGTCAACTGTTCTCTGAAGGGCATTGAGAAAATACTGTCAGAGAGAAAAAGGCAAATGCAACAGCTCATGAGTCCACCAATCAAAGAGGACAGTTGTCAGTTTTATAAAGAAAATGTCCTGGACACAGACGGGGAAGGCTGGCAGAGTGTTGCCCACATGGCTCTTGGAGAGCTGCACATTTTTGTCAGGGAATTTGCGATTTAGGGGCATCAATTCTTTGATTGACTTTCTATAGTCGTTATATCTCTTCCCAAAAATGTGGCAAACCGAAGCATTGAAAATAATATTTGAGCATATTCTCCTCATTAGACTGGGCCCATGGACGTGTGAAGATGTGCCTGTTGCCCTGTGATGGGCGCTCTTGTGTGTGTTGTGTTTACAGCTGTGGTCCCACAGAAAGATCTTTGAGTTAACTTTCTCATTTGAACCTTTGGTGTTACGTTGAATTTGTTGGAGAGGAAGTACATGGTACTGAAGTAAAAAGCTTGGAATCATTGAGAGGAAAATAGCTCAATTTAAAGGTGAATATGGTAGCCCTGGCCCTAGTGTTAGCCAAGTATGTAAATAAGTTCCCTTTAATGTGGAAAAATAACTTTGAAGATAGGAAAATATTATTCCTCAGTATCACATCTTATCTGTATTAGCTCAGGCTTAATTCTAACATCAGTAAGTTTAATCTTTCAAATTTCTCTTTCTGGAATTTGTTGCTGTCTAATGTTATCAGATAGCTGCTTATGAATTATCCCCATGGGTTAAGTAACCTGTGCTTCGTTTAGAATCGTCTGCACTTTTTATCTTTTTGGACAGATGTTATAAGCGACATTTATATGCCTGATGTCAAAGATGTTGAACCCACCTCTTTTTTCCTACTTAGAGTAGTTGATATGCATAAAATTTTAGTACTTCATCATTTATAGTAATTTATATACAACTAATGATATTTGTTTCTATTCCATGCAGTTGACACCTACTGGTCTAAATAGTCCCCTCATTAGCTTTTTCCACTCTACTGATTTGATTCATTTATAAAGAGAAATTCAGAAAGAATGCAGTTGAGATAACCAGAGTTTATAACCTGGTTTCTTTCTTTCTCAGCCACTATCTTCACTGTTAACTTTCTCGTCTCGTGAATCTTTGACCTTGCTGCCTTGTTTTAGTTTTCTAGGATTGCTGTAACAAAGTTCCACAAACTGGGTAGCTTAAAACAACAGTCTTCTCGCACAGTTCAGGGAGCCAGTGGTCCAAAATCAAGGTATCATCAGGGTTGATTCCTTCATGGGGCCTCAGAGGAAGAATCTATTCCATACCTCTCTGCCTAACTTCCAGTGTTGCTTACAATCATTAGTATTCCTTAGCTTGTAGATGCATCATTTCAGTCTCTGCCTCCATCGTCACACTGCGTCCGCTCTGTGTGACTGTCTTCCCGTAGTCTTTCTTTTGTGTATGTGTCTTTAGCTCTTGTTATGGGGGTCTCATTCATATTGGATTTAGAGCCCACCAGATAATCCAGGAAGATCTCCTCCCAAGATCCTTAACTACATTTTGAGAGACACTTTTTCCAAATAAGGAAACATTTGTAGTTCAAGGGAGTAAGAGGTAGATATCTTTCCGGGGACCACTATTCAGCCTATTAAACTAAGCATTTTCTTCTTAATCCTCTAGGAAAATATGTCAGTATTTCAAATTATTGTCACTATTTTTATAATTTTATAGAAAACTCTGACCTCCATTTCTTTTATTCTCTACAGTTGGTCCTGAGAAAAGGGTGCCAGCGATGCCTGGATCGCCTGTGGAAGTGAAGATACAGTCAAGATCCTCACCTCCCACCATGCCACCCCTTCCACCAATAAATTCTGGAGGACCTAGGCCAGTGTCGTTTACTCCTACAGCATGTGAGACCTCTTAATTACTTGGGGTTATGGTTCAGAGCGACATTTGTATCTAACCAACTGACTGCCATTAAGCCTTCTGCATATACTATTCATAAGAATTTCAAAATGATGATAAAAAAGATACATATGTTAGAAGTATATATCTGGTTATTTTATAAATTGCTTTTGCTCTCTGAGAATAGTACTTAGCTAATTTGGGCAATTGGAAATTTAGTGGTCCCAATATTTTTTTCATACTTTGTCTGATAAGTAGCTATTTCAATTTCTTTGGCTCTGAAATAGTGAATTAAAATTATCATATTGATTGATGGGAATTAAAGTAAGTTTCATAAAATTATCAAATTACTTCCAGAAGTTTTCCAGGACGGTCATGGTAAGTCTCTTTACAAAAAAGAGAATAATTATTGCATTATTTTGCTAATGCCATAGACTAGAGGATAGAAGTCCAAGATCAAGGTGTCAACAAGTTTGATATTTTTTCTGAAGCCTTTATTCTTGGCTTGCAAAAGCCACCTTGCTATATCCTTCCATGCCCTTTCCTCCGTGCCCATGCTTTTATGTTGGCCCTTTCTCTTCTATTGTCCCTTATGACAATAGCCATAATGGATTAGGGGCCTACCCATATGACCTCATTTAACCTTTACAGGTCCTGTCTCCAAATATAGTCACATTCTGAGGTACTGAGAGGTTAGAACTTCAACATAGGAATTTGTGGAGGGACACAATTCAGTTCATAAGAATTATATTAGCAAACAAATCTAAGGCATTCAACTTTACTAGTCATCAAGGAAATGCAAACTGAAACTCAGCGCAATACCACATACACCCACAAGAATGTTCAAAGTGAAAAAAAGAATATCAAGTTTTGGTGAATATGTGTGGAGCAACCTGAACACTCATAGATTAAGTATGAGAAAATTGTTTTGGCAGTATCTACTAAAGCTGAATTTCTACAAACCCTGCAACTCAACAATTTCAATCCTACACACGTACTAAAAGAACAAAACCAATAAAACCCCTCAATTTAAAATCTAAAAATCTAAAGACACATACATACATGCATGCATACACAGGTCTAGATTTTGAGTTCTGTCTTTCCATGCATGCTACCTCCAGTTCTCATTAACCCTTACAGATATTTTACCTCGTAAAGCAGAAGAAAATCGCTATTTGTAGAGTACCCAAATAGCATGTCAGAGCACTGTACTGGATACTACATGCACTTTTTTATTTAAACACCATTGCACAAGCTTGCACACTACTTTTGCTCAAACATTTGTTTTCTGTGTTAATTTTTTTAATATATTTTATTGATTATGCTATTACAGTTGTCCTATTATCCCCCCTTCATTCCCCTCCACCCTGAACACCCTCTCCCACCCACATTCCCCGCCTTGTGTTAATTTTTTTTAAGACAAGAGAGACTAAGAGGTATGGCTTTTAGAAAGGTTTAATTTTTTTTCCCCAAAACATTGAAATTGAGTGAATGGTAACTTCAGCAGTCTGAGTGAGAGTGAAAGAAATGCATTTTCATATCCTTTTTCCTAAATTCTGTTTCCTGCCTCAAAGTGATACATTCTTAGATATAAGCATCATCTTGAAATGAAACAGATTTAAACCCAGGCTATC
Source organism: Trachops cirrhosus (assembly GCA_028533065.1). Lineage (NCBI taxonomy): Eukaryota > Metazoa > Chordata > Mammalia > Chiroptera > Phyllostomidae > Trachops > Trachops cirrhosus. The sequence continues at coordinate 117,652 of JAPYXV010000063.1, read as the reverse complement.
ATTCAGGTTTCAAGACACAGATGATTGGGATATGTATGTATAAATTTAGGTCTTTTTACCTCTGTATTTGACTACTTAGAGGTGGATGTGTTTTAATTCAGAAATTATAATCATATGCTTTCAGTAAAGAGGCCATGAAAAAGCTTGTCTGGGCATCAGGGTGGCTAAAAGCACAATAATGTATTATTTTAATGGACTACTTGAAAAAAGGGCCGCTCTCCAGTGGCAATTGACCTTTCTGTGAACACAAAGAAATGGCAGGCCACTGCAACTAATTTTCTGGATTGCTAAGGTTGAGTGATTAAGCTTTCTTTCCAGTGGCTCTGGTGATCTTTTTTAATGGAAGACACAGAAGAGAAATCACCCTTTTTTCCCCCTCAGCCTGTCAGTCTTTTTAAGCACTGAGTCATATTCAGCAGCATTTTTTCTGAACATTTAACATTGCTAGCTTTTGAACAAAGCTAGTGTATATACAGTATACACAATTTACAAAACTTAGCTAATTTTAGTATACTCAGATGTATAAGTGTTCATCAAAAAGTGTAAAATCTATTAAGATAATGCAGATAAATATAATTTGGTAAGTAATATAATGGAAGCATGTATAACACAGAGAAGAATTACTAAATTACCTAGGGTTTACCATAACGTGGGTCAGCAGAGTCTCAAGGAATCTTCTTAATGCAGGTGTTATCTATATAGGATGAAGCAGAGCTTACAGATCAAATTTGAATAAAGGTCAGTCAGGAAGTGGGAATAGTGGTAGTCAGGCAACTGTGACTGGCTTGGAGGAAGAAGGGAAGTGGAAGGTTTTTCATGATTAACAAGTTGGCTTTAAGCAAAATATGTGTAAATGACAGTTTTCTAGTTAGGTAAAGATTAAGCAATTGGGTTCTTTAAATTTGGCTTAAGTTTTGACTTAAAGTTTTTCTTGTTTTTAGAAACAGTTTAGCTTCTTAGAAAAGTATGAGTAAATGAGACTCTAATGACTCTCTAGGCACTGGGTAATTTTATTTCACTGTTCAGTGGAAAAGGAAATTTTTTCTGAATGCTGCCAAGAGTGTAGCTCTAGAACTGTGTTACAAATTAAAACTATAAAAAATTACTAAGGACAATAGGAAAGTAGAAAAATTTGAACTAATCATGTGGATCATAATTGGTGCAGAAATACAGAATTGGAGTGTCCTGTGTGGTATTTAGAAAAATGCTTTATTGAATGACCAAGGATCTGGCAGTATTAATCTAACACTGACAAGGCAGAGGAACTATTACTCTGAGGAACACGAATATTCTAAATGGTCAGATAGATTCCTTACTGCAGGACTAGGTCATTAAACGTATAACCTAGAAAAAAACATTTTTCACAGTAACACAATTCTATGTTTTCTGTGTGTCTTGTTCACACACTACATTCTAATGACTGCTTTAGCTTCCATGAGACCCTAAGATTGGGAAGGTATGATATAAAGAGTGGGCATGAGTGTCCATTCATGGGAAATATATGTTCTCCCAAACTCATCTCATGCAGTACCTGTTACAGGAAGTCTTAAAACTGCCTACACCTGCCCATGGTACCTGTAGAGTTACATGTCCCTTCTCTGTGCTCTATTAGCACTCCTGTGTTTTAACACTTATGTGTTACTCTCTTACTATTTTTTACCTGGTAGTCTGTCTCACTTATATAGCAGTCTTGTTGGGCAGAAACAGTGTCTTGATAACTCTTTTAACATGTGCTTTACAAAATTGAAGTGAATAAATGAAGGATAATGCAGACAATAAGAATGAATCAAAGATTCTTATATTTTGCACTTAGAAACTGAGTCTTTCTTTTTGGGTTTCTTTCAGTAAGCAATGGAACCAACCATTCCCCTCCTACCCTGAATGGTGCCCCATCACCACCACAGAGATTCAGCAATGGTCCTGCCTCTTCCACATCATCTGCACTAACAAATCAACAATTGCCAGCCACTTGTGGGGCCCGGCAGCTCAGCAAGCTAAAACGCTTCCTCACCACTCTGCAACAGTTTGGCAATGACATCTCACCTGAGATTGGGGAGAAAGTGCGGACTCTTGTTCTAGCGCTGGTGGTAAGTACAGCACCACTGTCAGTGGTTACCTGAGTATATGGCTCAGAACCGAAGCCAGCAGAGAAGCTGTACATATTTCTTCTCATTCCCAAATCTGTAGCAATGTGGCAAAATCTACAGACTAGATTAGTGATTAGTAGAATTTGTGTACAAATGTTGATTTGTGAATTTCAATTGTGTATAAAAGTGTTTATCAAAGAAACAAATCTGTAATGTTTACCTAATTATTTCCTATGCTGTTGATTTAATTCCATTAAGGAGCTTTATTTTTTTTAAACTTGTTTTATTTATTTATTTTTAGAGAGAGGGGAAGGGAAGGAAAAAGAGATGGAGAGAAACATTGATCGGTTACCTCCCCCACACATCCCCACAACCCAAGCATGTATCCTGACCAGGAATTGAACTGGTGACCTTTGGTTTTGTGGGGCGACGCCCAACAAACTGAGCCACACTTGTCAGGGCCATTAAGCAGCTTTGAATATGTCTTAAAACTGAGTTTCATCAGGTCACTAAGGTTCAACCAAATTAATGCCAGGCTTTGTTTAATATATTCAGTGTCTAGTACATTGTTTCCAAGCCAGAGAGAAAGGAAAAGGAGCAACTTTAATTTTCAAAAGAATAATTTGTGAAATTGTAAATTTCATGGTCTAAATAAATAGTATCAAATGGATTATGTTCTTCAACTCATCGTGCAAATATAGTTTCTTTAGAGTTTTTAAGGTACATATAATTTTAAGGTACTGTACCGAGTGCGGTGAATTCGTGGTGTAAGGGAGTGATTTTCTGACAGGGACAGCAGGGTAGGGTTTGACTCTCAGTTTATGTAAGGGAAGTTCTGCCAGTTCCCAATGTCTGCACATTGAGTTCTTTAAGATTTACCTCCAGTAAAATCACCCCGTGCTCCTGCATGTTAGCCTCTATATGTGGTAAAGATGAATCACAGTATTAAACTGTCTTTCATGTTGCATTTCTCAGAGTGTAATCAGGGACCCCTGGGATTCCCTCAGGCTATTAGAAAGTCCAGGAGGTAAAAATTATTTTCATAATCATACTAAGATGTTACTTGCCTTTTAACTCTTACTCTCGTGAGTATATGATGGAATTTTCTAGAGGCTGCGTGATATAGAATGTTGCAACAGATTAAATGCAGAAGCGTCTTGGTGAACACAGCTGCATCTTATTAAGTTAGATATGAAAGAGATTTGCAAAGCTGTAACAACAGTGCCATTCTTCTCACTGTATTTTTTGGGGAAAGTATAGTTATTTTGTAATGGATTAATATTTTTCAGATTCTCAGTTTTAATTTCTTATATAGTTAGTGATTGATAGAGGGTAACCCAAATATATTAGAAGGATTCTGAGATTCTGAGATTCTTAAATTCTAAAAATTTAAGAACTGCTACCTTAAATCAGTGTTGATGTAGTGTGGAAAAAAGAACTTTCGTGCAAGGCAAAATGCAGTAAGTGATGGTTTAATTATTTGACATTCAACCTCTGTTGCTTCATATAACTGTAAATTGTTCATTTTCATTGCTATGTTTTATTGTAGGATATACCACAATTTATACTTTATATAACCCCATGTTCTGAGATTCACCAGAATTCCAAGGACCTAGCCCATCATCATGCTCACAACTAAGATTTATTGCAGAGGGATAATAAGGATACACAATTGGATCATAAAGGAGAGAGGCACAGTTGGAATCTCTAGGAATGCGTGTACAGATCTCTTATGATGGGTCACACGGAGCTCTTACACCAGCAGTGAAAATGCAGCAGTGCGTGTGCAGCGTTTCCGCCCAGGGCAGCGTATTAGGGACGCGGTGCCCGAAGTTTTTACTGTGGTCTGGACACATAGGCACTCCCTGCCCAGCGCTTAGCAAATCGCAGACTCCCAGAAAGAGACCAGTGTTCAGTATAAACCATACTATTTGCAAAAAATAGATCCAGACATAGTGAACCACCCTCATCAGGTAGGGAAAGATTTTTGTTTTGAAAAAAGGTGTGTATTGGTCAAATTTTAAACTATTATGGGACAAATCTTTCTGGATCTAGACTAATAAAGTTGACCGTAAATGTCAAAATGAGTTTGAACTTAATTGGAAGCAAAGCAGACATCAGAATATTATGCCAGTTCCAACGACAAATTACTTTAAGTAGAGTCTGTACCTAAAGATAATTTCAATAGTAAAAGAAAAAAATAAGAGGCCTCATTTGCCCCCCCCAAATTTAAACCATGCATCTTTTTTTAGCCATGAAAGTATATGTAGAGGTAGCCAGTTGTCTCTTTTATTTATTTATTTCTTATTTTATTCTTTATCCTCTCCCAAGGACATGGTCATTGACTTTAGAGAGAGGGAAAGGGGGAGGGAAAGAAGCATCGGTGTGGGAGAGAAGCATTGGTTGGTTGCCTCTCGCACGTTTTCTGACCATGCGTGCCCCTACCGGGACCAAAACCCCCATCCTAGGCATGTGCCCCAGCCGAGAATTGAGCCCACAATCGTACTGTCTATGGGACAAGGCTCCAACCAACTGAGCCACACCAGCCAGGGTGCTAGGTGTCTCTTTTAATAGTAATGCTTGGGTTAACTTTTTTTTTTTTTAATTTAAAAAAATGTTGGTATCATTAGGAGGTGGTAAAATACACATAAAATTTACTATCTCAACCATTTTAAAGTGTATAATTCAATGATATCTAATATATTCATTGTTGTATAACTATCACTACTATTCTACCCCCAGAAATCTTTTTTTAAAAACTGATTTCAGAGACAGAGGGATGCTTACTTGTGTTTCCATTTATTGATGCATCATTGGTGGAGTCTTGTGTGTGCCCTGACAGGGATCAAACCCACAACCTTGGTGTATTGGGATGAAGCTCTAACCAACTGAGCCACCTGGCCAGGGCCAGAGCTCTTTTATCTTGTAAAACTGAAACTATGCTATCAAACAAAAAATCCCCATCTGTCCTTCCCCCCAGCTCCTGTCAACCACCATTCTACTTGACTAATCTGGGCATCTCATATTAGTGGAATCATACAGTATTTGTCTTTTTATGGGTGGTGCCGCCGCTGCCGTCTCCTACTCCTCCTTCCCCTCCCCTCCCCCCTCCTCTCTCTCTCTCTTTCTTATTATAAGACAAAGTTTATTTAGAAAGTAACAGAGACAATAGAAGTGAGCCAGCTGGGCTGCATGGGCTCAAGAAATGAGATACAGAAGCAAAAGAAGGGCCCTTGGAGCTTAGGAGAGAGTAAGGGAAAGGCTCAGGCATGGGCTTGTGCCCCCAAAAGGGAGAGTACACCTGGGTGGCTTATTATTTCATTTTGCATAATGTCCTTAAGGTTTATCTACGTTGTAGCATGTGTCATAATTTTCTACTGTTTTATGGGTGAATGATATTCCATTATATGTATACACCACATTTTGCTTATTCATTCATTCTTCCATTGATCCAATGGTGGAGGGATTGCCTGAGGGAGTTGGGGTGCTGGTGGAGGGGGGAAAAGGGAAAAAATCAGGACAACTGTAATAGCATAATTGATAAAATGTAACTTTTTAAAAAAGTGAATGTTTCCCTCAGAACCACCCTGCTAGCCAGAGGTCCAGGCAGGATTTGAACTTAGATCTAAATATCAAATCCTGCTGTCTTATCCACTCTACTGCCATATCCAAATCTTTAAAAAAAAATATGTGCCAATCAGACAATTTGTTACAGAGTCACCATTTGGTACAAAAGGAACCCTGTACCTAGGTCACTTGGTCTCCATGTCATCTGTCAGGCAGAGAGCCAAGTGTCTGGCAGGGTAAGTAATCACCCATCAAAGGGGGTTTCCATTGGAGGGTGCCAGGGCCCTCATCTCAGCCTGGCGCGTCACCACCCCCGCTGTAAAGAAAGAATCTTGAAATATCAGGATGGATGAAAGAAAAGTGAACAAGTGAATACAATAGACTTGCCTTGTCCTCTTGAGTTTTCTAAATTATGTATTGTGGTTAGAGTAAAAATTATAGAATTGTCTAATATTATTGTCAGCGTATATAAGGGAAATATTTAAGACAATTATATTATAAACCCAGGAGGATAAAGATAGATAAAATTTCTCCATTTTTGTATTTCAATTGCAGCGGTGGTTTACATGAATACAATAAAATGAAGTAGAACTGAACACACGTTTTACCAACATTAGTTTCCTAGTTTTGATGATATACTTTAGGTATATGAAATGTAACCATTGGGGGAATCTGGGTGGAGAATGCATGGAAACCTATCTGTTCTATTTTCACAACTTGCTGTGATTATAATGATCTCAATTTTAGAAGAATAAGTGTTATTTGGTCACCTATCTACACCCATTGTCTTCTAAGACCACTATTGGTGTTGCCCTTGCGATCCAGAGACCAGATCCTCTAACAAATGTGCCTTTTTACATTCTCCTGGCTGTCAAAAGCATTTTTCCCAAGGCTGTGTCTTCACTTCTTCAGATGACATCTCTGTAGTCCTTCCTTGTCCTGCGAAGTCTGATTGAAACATGTCCTCTCTGTGTGCCGGTAGAGTCCTGCACATGTGTACCTCAATCATATTGCAATGAAGAGCTTGTTTATCTGTTTTCCCACTAGACCACGGTGTGCTGCTAGGATGCTTAAAACATGCAATACCTATTTAGATGGGGGCACTGACCTCTTTTCCCTTAGACTGTCAAATTAAAAAATGACAGCAGCTGTCCTGGCCAGTATGGTTCAGTTGGAGCGTAGTCCCGTAAGAAAGGCTGTTGGTTCAATCCCCCGTTGGGGCATGTATGGTATGGGAAGCAACCAATCCGTGTTTCTCTACCTCTTTCTCCCTCCATTCCCCTCTTTCTTAAAAACAAACAAACAAAAAAAATGACAGCAGCCACCACAGCAATAGCCGTCCAGTGTGAATGAATCAAAATAAATAATGCCCTTTTTTTTGGTCAGACTGGCAAAAAATACCTTTTGTGTGTGTGTGTGTGTGTGTGTGTGTGTGTGTGTGTGTGTACCACAGAGTTTTAGTCATTAGTTTATGTGTGCCATAAGATAAAAAAAGGTTGAAAATCACTGCACTAGACTGTGAGTTCTTAGGGGAAAAAGAACCATGCTTTTATTTATTAATTAATTGAATGAGAAGAAGGGATAAAAGGACAGTGGCTCATCATCAGTCTCAGAGAGAATTGCCCTGCATCTTTACTACTAATAGCCCCGAGTCCATTTCACTGGCCTGAGTCACCGTTTCTCTGTGCCATACAGTTTATTCTTTTCATCCTTTGTCTATCCACGAAAACTTAGTCATTCGTACAGTCTTTACATACATTTACTTGCTTTTATCTTTCAAGGCCTATTTGAATTTACTGTAGTAGGGAAAGAATATCATTCTCTTACACTTACTTTTTGTTCCTGTATATTGGTGCCTTTGGTTACATTATACAAGTGTCATGTACTTAAAACAGGTACTTAAAGTTTAAAGGAATTTTTAGTATGAAATGAGCTAAACTATTCAAATATTTTTATTTAACATGGTTGAATCTGATATACTCTTTTTCCCTTAAGGAAAATAATTATATTTTTACTGAATATTGATATATTTGGAATATCCAACATAATTTCACATCCAGAAATAACTACTGTTATAATTGTCCTTCCAGATAGTTAAAATACTATGTTTGTATGTATGAGTTTTATTAAATCTATTTTTGTAAAATAGACTGTTCTGTTTCTGAGTTTTCATTTAAAGTATTTTATAGGCACCTTTCCTCATTAATTCATACAAATTCTGAGGCATGACTATATTATAATTTTTAATGCAGTTTTTTGTTGGTGGACCTATGTGTGTGCCATTTCTTATTGTTAAGAAGCAATATGGAACCAGAGATACACAGTTCAGTCAGGGCACATGCCTGGGTTGCAGGCCAGTTCCCAGCAGGGAATGCACAGGAAGCAACCATACATTGGTATTTCTCTCCGTCTCTCCTTCCCTTCCCCTCTAAAGATAAATAAATAAAAATCTTTTAAAAAAAAGGAAGAAGAAGCAATATGGTACTGGTGAATAATTTGTATGGTACATGTTACCTTTTTGAACAGTTGAAGATTTTGTAAAAATCCCAGAAGTGATGATTGTTCTCAGGGGGATCAAGAATTCAGATTAATGCCAAGTTTGTTTGTTTTTTTTAACTTCTTTTGTAATTGTACTGTGTTTGGGAGAATTGAAATAAAAGTATTTTATGTACTTTGAGAAAATATGGTATCTTTATTTGTACATACCCTTTAGCAGAGGAACTGAGAATCCTAGTTTTAAGTCAGACCTTTTGCGGGGGAAACAGAGGAAATGCTAATAACTTTCCTGGGAATACTAAAATCTACCGGTGGAAGTCTGCCTGTTCAGAGATGCTCTTATTTGCAAACAACCGTTCAAAGCAGAAGTTCCTTTTTGGGTTTATTTGTTTGTTTGTTTTTAACTTTGAATTTAGAAGATTTGGGAAACTAATGCTAGGATGTAGACAGAACCTATGAAGAAAAGAACTTTTAAAGAAATGCAGCTCATGCCCTGGCTGGTTTGGCGAAGGGGATTGCGTGCCAGGCTATGAACCAAAGGGTCTCTGGTTCGATTCCCAGTCAGGGCACATGCCTGGGTTGTGGGCCAGGGCCTCAGTACGAGGCACGTGGGAGGCAACCATACTTTGATGTTTTTCTCACTCTGATTCTCCCTCCCTTCCTTTCTCTCTAAACATAAATAAATCTTTTAAAAAAAGAAAAAGAAATGCAGCTCTGGCTTGAGTCTTTAAATTGACATTTTAGACTGATCGGGATCTGTTCAACTAGAAGAATTATAAGCTTGGTTTCCTGTACCTGAGGTGACTTGCCATGAATCCTGCAGTACAAGGGACCTGAGTACCTGTCATCAAGAGGAGTGAAGAGGGCAGTGCCCTACTCTGCAACCCAGTCTGCTGAACCTAGAGGGGAATTTAGACTTGGGGTGGTAGAGAAAAGAAAATCAAGGAGACTGAATTCCTTTTATGAAGGAAACAATTTGGTTAACCTTTGAGAAGGATCTGAGGTCACAGTAGTGCTCTTGGAATTGACCTTTTCTTCATGATTTAGAAGTGATTTATATAAGAAGGACAGTGTCTGGTTTCAGAAGTTGAACAAGATTATTTCTCTTTTCAGAACTCAACAGTAACAATTGAAGAATTCCATTGCAAGCTCCAAGAAGCTACAAACTTTCCTCTTCGTCCTTTTGTGATTCCATTCCTCAAGGTAATTTTTATGAGAGAATTACTGAATATAATTTTTTATCTAACATTTCCTCAAGATCTACTACTGATCCCTGTGCTGTGAACTGAACTGGGGCAGCTTGCACATTTTCATCTCTATTCTCGTTTGGGCTGCTAGAGAAATGTGAGTGCAGTTTGCAGGTGATTCTTACACTTGGTGAAAGTTGCAGAAGCCTTGAGTTTTGGTCTGTATGCAGACTCTGCTGCTGACACACAGGAGAGAGTGGAGAGTGGAGGGGGAGGTGAGTGGGCCAGAGGTGCGGGGGTGGCGTGGAGGCCGGGCTCTTCGCAGAGGCCGTGGCCAGAGGGTGAAGAGTGCGTTGACCGAGAGGAGGCTGTCAGACAAAGCAGAGGCCTTTGCAGTTCAGGCTTGTACCTTGGGGCAGCTATTTTCAACCTTTTTCATCTTTCAGCACACATAAACTAATGAATAAAATTCTGTGCCACACCAAAAAATACCTTTTTTGCCATTCTAACAAAAAAAATAGGTCTAGTTTTGATACATTCACACCAAACGGCTATTGTTTTATTGGGTGCTGTCATTTTTTTATTTGACAGTCTAAGGTGAATGAGGTCAGTGCCCTGGAAGAAATAGTCCAGTGATAAGTAAGACAGTGTTGGATTATATGTAATGTACTTTTTTTAAAAATCTTTCTTTTGAAATAATGTTATGCTCACAGAAAAGTTAAAAAATGGCACAAGAAAATTTCTGTACCCTTCACTCAGGTTCTCCATATATTAATATTTTACCACATCTACATATTACTATTTTTGTCTTTAGATTTAATTTTTCCCTCAGAAATGTTTGAGAGTAAGCTACGGACATGGTGCATCCAATCACGTCAGTGTGGCCCTGGCTGGTGTGGCCTAGTGGGTTGGGCGTCACCCCACAGCCCGAAATGTCGCTGTTTTGATTCCCAGTCAGGACACATGCCTGAGTTGCAGGCCACGTCCCTGGTTGGGGGCGGGCGAGAGGCAACTGATCAGTGTTTCCCTCTCTTTTCTCCCTCCCTTCTGCTCTCTCTAAAAATAACATCTTTTTTAAAAAATTACTTTACAATTATCGATTCAGGAAATTAACATTGATAAAACACTGTTACTATTGACCTTGTTCATGTTTTACCAAATGTCCCACTAAGAGTTCAAGATAGTTAATTTTTAGATGGACCTCAATTTGGATTTTCTGACACTTCCTCATGTTGAGAATCGAGTTCTGCATTTTAGGCAGCAAATAGCAGGCAAGATATCACTGATGCTGTCAAGAGATATATCTGTTAATTAGTCTCATAATTTGGTGTTGACCCTGATCACTTGGTAAAGGCTATGTCTGGAATGCTTTTCCACTGAAACGTTAGTATTTTTTCCTATTAAGCAATAATTTTCCAAAACAGGTGTCATTATGACTCACAGAGAAAAAAAATGGACCTGTATCAAAGATTTTATTTAACTCATTAGTGAGTAAGGTGTTAGAACCAGTTTGGGGGAGAGCCCAAAGAACAGACACATTTATAGATCAGGATCAGGATTGTTGATATAAATGGCACACAGAGGTATAATTGGCTTTGTCTGCGGTGGGTAAGGGAAGTCCATTGAACCTGTACTGGACATAATTTTATGCAAGTCCATAGACAACAGTTATTTTGCATTGTTATCACCTCTCTATAGTGTACAGAGTTGTACATAGCTTAAAGGCAATGAAAGACTATAGTCAGATACTAATGTGCTCTAGATCAGCTGGAGTTTAGATGCCTATGACCTAAATCCAGCCCACCTTGTGGTTTTATACAGCCCTGGGGAGAATTAGTTTTACAAGCGAACATTTGTAATTGGTTTGATAATAGGGAACACTAACTTTGAATCCCAATTACGTTGCTTTTCTTAATCCACCCCCTTGCCAGATGAATTCCATTCTTTTTATTGGCTTGATATTACAAAAAAAACTGTACTCCATTTTTTTTATATTTTCACTTTTGTTGATACAATATTTGAAAATTCATTTTCTATCTTTTATATGACTATCCACACAATACCTTCAGTTTTGCCTCTTAACCCACAGAGCCTAAATATCTGGCTAATAATATCAAGAAGATGGATCACCCTACTGAAGTACTGTACTGGTTTTTAAAAACCTCTTAAATCAGAGCACAGCAGACATACAGGAGAATGCATCGCTGCGTGGCCTGCGGTACAGCTCTGTTCTGACAACATTGAAGCCCCAGCCCCTCGGAGTTGTCTGTGGCGCCTTGTGTAGCCTTTAAACAGATGTGCTAGTTCTTTCTTGGTCTGTTTTCTGTATGTCAGAGCTAGTAAACGATTATTTCCCCCAAGACTCCGGAATCAAGAAGGATTTGTGAAATTTGTGTCATTAGGAAAGAATTAGCTCTTTTTAAAAAATAATTCATCAAAGGGTGCATACACATCACAGATGTAAGGATCTGGCATGGTGTTTTTTCAATTAAGTTTTTACAGTTGCTACAGATTGAGATTATAGAACAGACTTAAAAAGTATCTTATATCATCAAATTCCCTATTTTTAACTGTGTTACTTTGGAAAACAGCATGAGGTAGGTTGTTATGGCAGTTTTTTGGCTAGCATTTGGATTTTTGTTGATTTATTTCTGCTTTAAAACAGTCAGTAATTATGGTGCCTAATAAATTAACCCTTGGTAAAGGGATGACTGCTTGCCTTTCACTTGCTCATCTGTTTCCATTGGAATAAAGACTAATGTTATGGGCTCAGTCTGTGTTTGTAAATGTGGGGTGTAAATATAATACCTACTTTATTTTTGAATAAAGGAATATGGGAAATACATTTATATATAAAGCAATTAGAGTTCAGGTGAGAGTATATGGGTTTTTTTAATGACTTGTCCACATTAAAGGTTTTCTCGGTTTGAGAAGGAAAAATAATCAATACATAATTAATTGTCCTTTTACAAAAGAAAGAAATGTGCCCAGTGAGGATGCCATACCAAGAAGTCAGTACTGCCCATGAGTTACCTTTGTATCCCCAGAGCCTAGTCTAAGGCTTCACTGCAGTCATTCTCGGTACTTTTTTTTTGAACCTCATGTTCCAGCCAAGCTGGAATAATCACCATTTCCAGAATTCCAGGGCAGTTCTCAGAAAGAATGTGAAGGGAAGTGAAACAGTACTCAGAGAGACCAGGCCTTGTAATGCTAGATGGAGGTGAGTGCCGCCTCCTCCCATGAAGGCACATTGATTCCGTAACTGGCCAGTCTTCAAAAATGCGCAAGCTTTAAATTACTATGTTCAACAAACCTTTATCGAGCTCTGTTTAACTCTGTATTAGGCCACAAAGGTGAAGAGAGCACATTCTCTTCCTTAGGGGACTTAAATTTGGTGAGGATGAGACAAGCCTTTCCTGTTCAGTGTAATAGATGTCACTCAACTCACAGAGGAATATGAAAAAAACAGACGGAAGGAAAGAAGGGCTTTGGTCTTATGTGGTCTTGTCTGCGAGAGCCTTTTGAGGTGCTGGGCCCTGTTTTGTGAGGCCCAGCACCAGGAAGACTGCCATCCAGACCCTGCCTTTTCTTCTCAAGGCCAATCTGCCCCTGCTGCAGCGAGAGCTGCTGCACTGCGCTCGGGCCGCCAAGCAGACCCCATCCCAGTACCTGGCTCAGCACGAACACCTTCTGCTCAACACAAGCATCGCCTCACCTGCTGACTCCTCTGAGCTGCTCATGGAAGTGCATGGAAATGGCAAGAGGCCCAGTCCAGAAAGGTGAGCAGTAAAGAGCTTGGTTGTCCTTCCTGTTTGGAACCATTCTGAGCTTCCCTTTTGCTTGTGAAATAATATTTGACTACTGTGGTTATATTATAGGTATGGACTCAGAATTCTAAGGTTAGTATTGTTCTGTCCCAATGTCAGGCAACAGAATGCTTCTCAAATCCATAGGTGTAGCTCCCAGACATGAGTGTATTTCAGAAACTTCAGATGACTCTATATGACTCTGGTGAGAAACTCTGCTCTAGAGCATTCTGTGTGTCCATTGCTCCAGAACCATAAGAAATAATCTGCCCAAGGCATTTTTTCTGATATGTGGGGTTTCTTTTGGTTTGAGCTTCTCTTAAAAGATTTTGTTTGTTATTTATTTTTAGAGAGAGGGGAAAGGAGGGAAAAGGGAAGGGAGAGAAACATGGACTGGTTGCAACAGTACATGCCCCAACCGGGGACCGAACCGCAACCCAGACATGTGCCCTAACTGAGACCCAAACCAGTGACCTTTTGCTTTGCAGGACAGTGCCCACCCAACTGAGCCACACTGGTCAGGACTGCTGTGTGAGGTTTTATAAAAGTATAACAATTAATTACTGATACTTGCTAATGAATCACCATTACTTTGAAGACTGAAATTGTATTAAGTTATTCTGGAAATTTGAGTATGAGTGTCTACCACAATATTTTATGGTTTGTCAAGGAAGCAATATTTTAACAACAGTGGAAAATTGTTATAATTGAAGTTAAATGAGTAAAAGCCCTACCAATTCACAAGTGTTATTAATTATTGAGCCTTTTTTCTCCCATGTAGAGAACTGTTTTCAATAACTGACCTCCACAGTATCATATTCTTATCATGTAACAAAGTGTCATCATCCCCTTAATTCTCTCAGTTTGCTTCATGAAGTTTAGATGTTTCTGCCTTCTTGTGGATGAATTTGACTTCTCATTTCATGCTGGAATAAATTGGCAGTTTCCATTATCTCTCTGGCCTCTGAAGACATTTCAGTTCATGCCTTATGTCAAACCTTTCCTTATGATCTTCCTGTTTGTGAGAGTGGGTAGCACAATACATAGCACAGAGTAGATGCTCAAAGACATGCCTGCATGAACACTTGTCAATGGACTCAGATGTGTACTGCCTGTTCTTGCACAGGAGGGAAGAAAGCAGCTTTGAACGAGACACAGTTCCTCCGGAGCCTCCCGCCAAGAGAGTATGCACAATCAGCCCTGCTCCCCGGCACAGCCCTGCCCTCACTGTGCCCCTTATGAATCCCGGGGGCCAGTTCCACCCTACACCGCCGCCTCTTCAGCACTACACCTTAGAAGATATCGCGACTTCCCACCTGTATCGCGAACCCAACAAGATACTAGAACACCGAGAAGTTCGTGATAGACACCACAATCTTAGTAAGTGACATAAGCCTGTTTTTTTTCTTTTTCTTTCCTTTTTTTGTCTTTCATAATCAATGTAGATGAGTTTTTAAATATATTCTCAGTAGTAATTTTTTGGGTTTTCTGTCATTTTGTGGGTCCCACACTCTGTTATGAATCATTGCCTTAGTAGTATGCGCATAGTTGGTGTGAATGTGTGTGTGTGTTTACTTAATATAATTCTACTTGCTGTATTCTTCACACTATCTTTAAACTTAATCTCAATTTCTAATAGGTCTAAATGGAGGCTATCAAGATGAGTTGGTAGACCACCGTTTGACAGAAAGGGAGTGGGCTGATGAATGGAAACATCTTGATCATGTAAGAATCTTTAGTGTATAATTTTCCTAACTATTTATTACTTTCAATTCTTAATATTACCAATAATAATAGAATATGTATGTTTCCAGTGAACTTAACCAGATCTACAGCGTCTTTGCAATAAAAGCTGGTGTATATACTACTTCTCTAACTAAGAGCTAAGAGTAACTCCCAAATCTTTGTGTTGGGGTGATCACTTCAAGTCATAACCAAGTAAAGTCATGTAATAGAGTTTTGTGAGTTTAGGTCCCAGCTTTGCCACATTCAACCATTGTGTGATGGGTAAGTTGCTTCACCATTTTTATCCTGAATTTTTATACTTTAAAAAATAATCCATTAAATCCATTCCTTTTTTTTTTAACTCAGCCATAAAAAAACGAAATCTAGCCATTTGCAACAACACGAGTGAATTTAGATGATATTGTGCTAAAGTGAAATAAGTCAGACAGAGAAAGACAAATACCATATGATTTCACTCGTGTGGAATCAAAAAAAAAAAAAAAAAAAAAAACACAAACAACCAAAACAACACAAATGCACAAACAACAGAAAACAGGGAGCGACTCATGGATACAGAGAACCTACTGATGGTTGCCAGAGAGGAGGGGTTGGGGTAGGGGTGGGTAAAAAAAGGTAAGGGGGGATTAAGAGGTACAAACTTCCAGTCATAAAATAAATGTCATGTGGACATAATATACAGCATAGAGAATATAGTCAATAATATTGTAATAACCTTATATGGTATCAGATGGTTACTAGACATGGTGATCCCTTCGTAAGGTACATAAGTGTCAAGTCATTATGTTGTACACCTGAAACTAATAAAATATTGTGTGTCAAAATATATTCTCTTTTTTCACTCTGGCTGCTGTGGTTCAGTGCATTGAGTTCCAGCCTATGAACCAAAAGGTCCCTGGTTTGATTCCCAGTCAGGGCACTTGCCTGAGTTGCAGATCAGGTCCCCACTTAAGGGCATGCGAGAGGCAACCACACATTGATGTTTCTCTCCCACTCGTTCTCCCTCCTTTCCCCTCTCTCTGAAAATAAATAAATAAATATATGTATTTTTTTATTAAAAGAAATGCTGTATTTGCATTCACTGGTGGGTTGTAATATATAAGGTGCTAATCATAGTGGTGCCTGGCATATAGGAAGTGTTATGTAAATGGAACTTCTCCAGAAACGAATGAGAATTGGCATGCTAGTACAGAATGTAACTCCAGGTTCTTGTCCCATCGTAAGAGAGGGTTTCCCTTCTCACTAAAAGGGGAAGAGAAGATGTAGTACTTCATTAAAATGTACATACAGTAACTTTCTCCATCTTGAGCGATAATTGTCTCTGAACATTATTTCTGATTGCAGGTTTAATAAGTCTCCAGCTTTATCAGATGCCTTTAGGTAGATATATAATGTGGTTTCACTGTAGCCTTTAAAGGGCCATATTACAATGAGACTCTGGCTGCTTCAACCTTGAAGAATCCAAAGTGTTAATTTGAAATCCAAACAAAAAATAAATGGTGTGTGTGTGTATGTGTACACATATTTGTATACACAAACATATCTATTTTAAAAGAAGTGGTAAGAAAGACTTTAACATGTAAACTTGTTATTGCTAAATCTGTAAGATACTTAAACCTTTGGTTTGCAATGTTGGTGTTTGAATATCCTCGTCTGGTCAGCCACCTGACTTCCTCTCCGGTTCAGGCCCTGAACTGCATTATGGAAATGGTGGAGAAAACGAGGCGCTCCATGGCAGTTCTGCGGCGCTGTCAGGAATCTGATCGTGAAGAACTCAACTATTGGAAAAGACGATACAGTGAAAACACAGAGATGAGGAAGACAGGGAGCGAACTGGTCTCCAGGCAGCACAGTCCCGGGAGCGCAGATTCTCTCAGCAATGGTAAGAGGGCAAGGCCGACTTGTTATGTTTTACTCTAAAGGAAGATGGTGCTAGAATGTGGCATTAGAAAGATCTAGATGATTATGAAGAGCAGATAATTAAATATGAGGTCTGTCCAGAAAGTATCCAGCCAAGCAGCTTGCAAAATAGAGACATTTATTGAAGAAGGTACAAGGAACCTTGTACAAAGGACAGCAACACCTCAGTACCCTTCAAAGTAGGCACCCTGGGACAGTTCTTCTAATTGCCATCAGCTGCCCTGTCATATTTTCCTGAATCTCATCACAGCTTGAACTGTCTTCCCTTTCAAAGGTGATTTTAGTTTTGGGAAAAGCCAGAAGTCACAGGGCACCAAATCTGGGCTGCAGAGGGGCTGAGTCACCTGTGTGACTTGATGTTTCACTAGAAAACCCTGCAGGACACATCATGCATGAGCAGGCACATTGCTGTCATGAAGCTGCCAATCACCAGTCGCCCGTAGCTGCAGCCTTCTGAATCATCTCAGTAGTTTCCGTGGAGGAATGTTTAAGCTTAATGCAAAATTTGATGCTGATTTGTGCTCTACTCACTCAGTCATTTTGAATGCAACAGCCACACAGTACACATGCTACTCAATGGCATCTGCCACCCCACTGACTAGTACAGTGAAATCATCATTGTTCATTGTTCACACATGTGCATTCCAGTCCACTCTCCTTGGCTACCAGGTTACATCAATGCAGACCATTTTCCTTATATTAATAATGGCTGGATTTTTCCAGACAGATCTCGTATGTCAAAGACTCAGTACCTGACATGTTCAAGAAATAATTGTCTTCCTCATGAAGATGAGAATATTTTTTATTTTGTTCTATTTTTAACTCTATATACATGCTAAAAATGATGATCAAAGAGTATTTGGTTATTAAATTCAGCCTACACAAATGTACTGGGTACTTTCTCATATATCACACTTACCATATTTTGCCATGTATAATGTGCACTTTTTTGCACAAATTTTTGATGGAAAAATAAAGGATGAGCATTACACATGGGTAGTGCTAAACCATGGGAGCCCATTATGTGTGGCAAAATGCAGTGTCCCTCACAGTAGCCCTGTATGTGTTTGCCTCACTTTTCCCTCATCTTTTTCCCAGTCCCCGTCAGGAAAATGCCATTTATCAGCCTCTTCCTGGAGGCCTCTGCAGAAAGGTTTACTGTACCAAGCTGGGTTGTCCATCTTCCCTTTTCCCAGCCTGAAGCAGCAACTGTTCTCTCAGTCCAGAGTACATCTAGGATGCCACATCTATTTCCTGCAAAGTGGTCATCACATTCACCTAATAACTGAAAAGGTACCATATCCAAAGACAAAGATAGATGAGAGGCCATCTGTGATGACACTCTTTCCCCACCCACCCACTTCAGGCTCCCAAGTCTCACAAGGTGGAATGAATCTCTTGTTACAGACCTAGCCTGTCCCATAGGAGACAGCTGTTAACCTCAAGAAGACTAGTGAAAAAACTGATGCAAGACATTGGGATCCCACTCCCCCACCTCATCCACAGAAGTGACTCTTGAACCAACCGTAGATTAACAGCATTGTGTGGTGTATCTAGCACAGTAAGATATCAAAGAATACCTGTAACAACTAGCAGAAATGTATCCAGAGTTCACCATCCAAATCACTAACCTTCCACCAAGGAGTCTGCATGAACACGAAGTGAGGTGCATAGTCATGACTCAGCTCTTCTCCAGCCAGGCTCGCAGTCCTTGCTTTGTGTTAACTTCTACTCTCCTTTCTCTCTCTCTGCTTGAGGGTTCAGCTAGGTTGACCATATGTTCCAGTTTACCTGGCAGAGTCCCAGCTTATGCCTGTTATCCTGTCATAGTAATTACTAGCACCTTCCTCACTCTCAGATGAGGACAACTGGGATGATAAATTGTCACTCTAGGACATCTATGTATATTATATGCATTTAATATTTTTCACTGTTTTTAATAGTATTGTTGCAGTGTAGAAGGAAAGCATAATTCATATCCTAAACAGTGTACTATTTAAAATGTTAACCAAAACCACTCCAAAGCTACTTGTTGCTGGTCTGTGATGGTATGGGAAGCCTACCCCAGGGTGTACTGGACTCCATTAGCTTCACGGTAAGAACAGTTCTCCAAACTAAGCAGTGTGCTTAGAGACATAGTTGTTTTGCATGCTGGCATAAGTTCCATATCGCTTTTCGGACAAAAACATTTTGCAGACCAGCACTTTGAGTAGCACTGTCGTATACTGAATAGTATTTTGAGGCATAACACACACTTACCAAGGACTTGCAAATAGTTAAGTAATTCATGTTTTGAATGTTTTGAGTTTTGCAGAAGCCCCTGGTGAATTTTAATTTAAGTATTTAGTATTTAAGTGTTCTGATGATTTGAAAGAAATTGACTAGAGACTGGATGGTATTATTACTTCACCCATTTAAAATAATGGAATATAGCCCTGGCTGATTTGGTTCAGTGGATTGAGTGCCAGCCTGTGAACTGAAAGGTCACTGGTTCCATCCCCAGTCAGGGCACGTGCCTGGGTTGCGGGCCAGGTCCCTGGTTGGAGGTGTACGAGAGGCAGCTGATTGATGTGTCTCCTATATTGATGTTTCTCTCCCTCCCCCTGTTTCTAAAAGTAAATAAATAAAACCTAAAAATAAAATAGTAATAATGGAATATAGATTCCCTCTATCTGAAAACTTGTGATTCATAACTTTTTCAGAAACAGATTTTATTCAGACAACAAGGGCTATATTTTGGTATGTTATTTAAGGATTCATAAGTAAGTGCAAAAACCATAAGGAAAAACAAAATGATTATCACAGAACTCAGGAGAATGCTTTTGTCTGGGGAGCATGGGGTGGGGGGTTGCTGTAAGTGATGCAGAGCAAAGTCTCATCTCGTTTATCGGCTGTGCTCAGAACAGGAGTACGGGCCTGGCTAGCATCCTTTAAACAACACTGGGTTACCGCTTTTTACTCCTCAGGGGCTTGGGGTTTCTGGAAGTGTTCTCTTTCTTGATCTGGAGATTTATGGGTGTTCACTTTGTGATTTTTCATTAAGTCGTACATCAAAATTTTTATGATCTTGGTAGCCATGTAATGTGTTGGCAATTAAAAAAAATAAAGGAAAGAAACTGGCTCAGCTATCAGTTTTTCTCAGTTGTCCTGAGAATGAGAGTAACCTATTACAAATACACATTCCAGGCCTTTCCCTGGAGGTTATGATTCAGGGACCAAGGAACATTATGTTTAATGAACCCAGTAGTCAAGTAAAGAGAAGAATGATTTAAAATATTAGAGGTTCCATCAAATTCATGTATCCAAATCATGAATTTCAGAAATGTTGAACAGAACAGAAAGAAAAGAGAGTAGTTGATGAAATAATTCAAAAAAATTACTCAGAACTGGAAGACAGTATTGCAGGTTGAACCATTCTACCAAATTAAACAACACAGTGGAAGAAACAGGCTTCTCAGTGAGCATCATTGAAAGTTAGAACTCAGCCCTGGCCAGTGTGGCTCAGTGGACTGAGTGCCGGCCCGGGAACCAAAAGATCACCTGCTCCGTTCCTGGTTGGGCACATGCCTGGGTTGCAGGCCAGGTTCCCAGTTGGGGCAAGAGGCAACCACACATTGATGTTTCTCTCCTTCTCTTTCTCCTTCCCTTCCCCTCTCTCTAAAAATAAATAAAATCTTTTTTAAAAAAAGAATAGTAATATGTTAGACCTAATCGATGTTTACCAAAAATGTGCCATTTTCAGAAAGGAACAGCTGTGAATATGGTTCCATTTTGGAATGAATTGGGCTACTTGCCTCCATTCTGTTGGTATTTTCAGTTTCAAAATGGGTATACATTGGAGAAATTATGTTCACTTATTTTTAAAAGTATTTTTACTTTTTATTATAAAATTGTTACCATGTACAAAAAATACAGCATGAATATACACTCTGATGGCATAAAGAGAGCCCTTGTGTGCCCACAGCTGACGTCAGGAAACACCCCATCACCACGTCCCAGGAGCCATTCGTGTCTTCGTGAATCACAAAAGGCTCTGTCCCTAATCCAATGAAAACGTGACCAGATTGATTTTTAACTCTGGCACTAGCATTGACAGTAACTTTGATAACGCTGTCACTTTTTGGATCATGTTAAGAATGGAAAATTTAGCTAATTGAAAGAAATGTCTTGGTGGTAAATTTTGTTGAACTTGTGTTGTTATTTGGTTGAAATATAAGAATAACAGCTTATTAGATAAAATTTTTTTAACAAAGAAACCAGTCCCGAATGCATGATTTCTGCTTGTTATGTCAAGGATTGCTGTTTTATTTTCTTGGTTTAATGTGCATATCTTCATTTGGCATCTGTTGTATAAATGATCACAACCGATTAATGTTTATCTCACACAAAGGTGTTTCTTTCCCTTCTCTCTAAAAATAAATACATAAATGATTGCTCTGACTCTTTCTGTGGATTAATAGTCTTATTTTGTCAGGATGAGATAATTATCCCTTTTTTTACACACACATATTCACTGTCATTTTCTTATGAAGTATAAATTTTAAAAATTAATGGAATAGCAACCCTTGGCATTTGGTTTTGTCTACATTAGACTTAATAAACTGTTTTAGAACATTAAAAAAAGTCATGTGCTATTTTATAACCTGGTTATATCCCTTATCAGTATATTTGCTTTGAATGAACATACATGTTAGAGGCAAATGAGAGGTCTGATGAATTGTTCATGAAAATAAAACATGCTATCATAGACAGCTTCTGACTTGCTGCCACTTATCTTTCTCCTGTAGAGTCACAGCGGGAATTCAGTAGCAGGCCAGCAACAGGATACGTGCCTGTGGAGTTTTGGAAGAAGACTGGTATGTGCCTGTCGGCTTACGTAGGGTTGCACGTCCTGATCTGTGCCCCTGTGCAGTGCCTGTCTGGTGGAGAGATGGTTGTCTCGTCACCTCCTCCTCGTAGAGCTCTAGGCTCCTGCCTCTTCCCCTCCGGCCTCCTCACACATCTGAACGCCTCCCAGGTTACTCTGCAGTCACGACTTTGGAATGCCTCCCTACAGTCTATCCAGGTCCCTTTCACACCCTCCTTCTGGGTCACACCGAGGCATTAAGTTACCAACTCTTCCTTCCCTGTGTATATGCCCTGTTTCTGGGCATGTAATTTAATTCATTTCTGCCTGTTCTGTTTAGTAGAATCTATACACGGTGTGTTCACATTTCATTCATTCTGCTCTTAGAACCAGACGTCTGTCCCTTTCACCTTCACTGTCCCTAGCTTCATCGGGACTGTTCTGGGGAGGCCTTGATTTCCACAAGAATCAAGAAGGGTGGAGCTGCCTGTTGTGGTGAGACGGGATCAGACTAACCTCACGTTCTTAATCCTTTCCTTATCCAAATCCTAGCTGCCTTTTCTTCCTGCCTCCTTCTCCCAGTAACATTGAAGTCCAGTACAGTTTTTGCTTTTCTTCCTGAGATAAAATTTTCTTCAGCAAAAAGTTAATACTTTTAACTGACCCAGGCAGAGACCAATGGGCGGTAGATACAGATGTGGGCAGGGTGCCGGGAGCCCTGATCACTACCTTCCATCATCACCGTCCTGCTTGGTTTCCACGGGATGGACACTCCAAATGACACTCTAAGCCTGAGCCTCAGCCCCAAGTCCCAGTGGAAATACCTCCCTCCTGAGGCAAGGATGGAAGCTCCCTCACTGCGTGGCTCTTGCACGTGGCCTAGGCTCACAGGAGGTTTAAACAAAGCGTTCTAGGCTGCCACCCTAGAACTTTCCATTTTACTACTCTAGCCTTAAGAAAAGAAAGTTTTCACCTCAAAGGTCAAGCAAGCATGCTGTTCAGTTGACTTGACACTGAACTCCACGCTCCCTTTACTCTTGATGTCCACCCAGGTCCACTGTGGCCCAGCACAGCTACCTTTCAGATCCCCTTATTAGTTATCGGGTAGGTGCTGTCTCTCTTACTGAGCCAACATAACAATGCCCTGAAGGACATTTATCTCTCAGTTTAAGGATCCGTAAGAATCACAGTCTGGATAACTACCTTGCTGACGGTCATCTAAGATCACATACAGATGGCACTACAGCAGAACAAGGACTCAGATTTAGCTGGCCCAACACCACAGTCTGGTTGTTAATCGAAGGCACCTCCCAAGTAGAAAATAACTAGTTACCAAAGGGATCTTGTGCACGGTAATTTTTCTTATTGCCAGTAAGAATGAACATTTCACAATGTTTATTTGTATTTCTCATAATTTGTCTGCTCCTATCTTTTGTCCATTTATTTATTATTGTCTTGATGCTCTTGAAAGTCTTCATGAACAAACTTCCAAAGGATGGGAGCTTCCATCCTTGCCTCAGGAGGGAGGTATTTCCATTGGGACTTGGGGCTGAGGCTCAAGCTTAGAGTGTCATTTGGAGTGTCCATCCCGTGGAAACCAAGCAGGACGGTGATGATGGAAGGAAGTGATCAGGGCTCCTGGCACCCTGCCCAGATCTGTGTCCACCGCCCATTGTTCTCTGCCTGGGTCAGTCTTCTATACCTACCTCCTGTTCCTTTGTACCTGGATGCTCCGGAGGCACTTCAGCCTCACTCGCTTCCACACCAGCATTTTGCTCTATATCCATTTCATTGCATAGCACCACCATTCATCACCTTGGCCTCCACCTTCAGACCCTAGGTGCTGCCACTCTCTGCTCCATCCCCTCTCTGCACCACTTGCTTCTGCCTAAACTCAGACTCTCTTTTATCTCTTCTGAATTGCTGTCCCAGCCTCTCCATTGGTATCTCTGTCTTATGCCTTTTCTCCTTGCATAGAACCTTTTGGAGTTCACAGTTTCTTTAGAAAAGGGGCCAGATTCCTTAGCATGAGATGCAAGACTCTCCAAAAATTCATTTCTACCTACCATCTCAAGCAAGACACATTTTCCTGATCCTCCCCTGTCACTTGTAGACCACTTTCCCCTCAGGTCTCATCTCATACCGACACCTAAGCCACCTTTATACTTGACCACAAACAGTTAGGAGAACACAGCCTGCAGCTTAGTCCCCTGGGCGTTCCCAGTCTCTAGCAGTGCCCGCCTCCGTCCGCATCCCCAGCAGATGGTTGCACAAACGGACGCGTGAGTGTGAGAGTAAAGGCTGGACACATATATACGTTCATCTTTGTGTGTTTTTAGAAAACAGTCGTCTTGTTTCATTTCTTCCCCTTTTTAGAAATGATGTGGGTGGGAGGGAAGAAATTTCTCGGCCAGTTGATTTTATTGTCACTTTCTTCTAGAAGAAGCTGTGAATAAGGTGAAAATTCAGGCCATGTCAGAAGTACAGAAAGCCGTCGCTGAGGCAGAGCAAAAGGCCTTCGAGGTGATTGCAACAGAGAGAGCTCGAATGGAGCAAACCATAGCCGACGTCAAACGGCAGGCCGCGGAGGACGCCTTCCTCGTCATAAACGAGCAGGAGGAGTCCACGGAGGTCAGAGTTCCCACAGCCCTGGGGGCCGGGCTGGGGCGGCCGGCCTGGCCCAGCCCGCTGCTTTCTTCTCGGGTACTGGGCAGTAAGATAGGCCTGTCCGCTCTTGAACTAGACGATTATGATTCTTATCCAGGAGCAGAAGGGTTTTATTTCTCAATGATACGGGGCAGGGGGGAGCAAAAGCAGGTTTACAGTTGTTTGTGTGGAAAATAATACAATAATTAACAAACAATAATACAAGAACAAACCCGGTGTTGCGCATACTCCCAACTGTAAATCTGCTTTTGCCCCACCCTGTTCTCTATTCTTATATCTATTAGCTCACTATACTGGTTTAAATTTTGAAAACTCACCCTAAGGACAGAGTTTGTGGAATTGCATGACAGTGAGTGAGCGGGCGCGAGCGCTGTGTGCCCGCCACAGGGCTGCCTTTCGATCCCCCCGGTGACCCTGTGAGGCGGGCGTTGTTGGACTCCGACCTTATAGGTGAGGGAACTGTGGATTAGGGAACTTAACTGACGTGACCCCACGGTGCTGAAGCCAGGGTGCAAGAGGGTATGCAGGCCCCTGTAGCATCCGGGCTACCTGTAAACAGGGCGGTTCTCTGTGGATCGGGGCGCAGATCAGGCAGACCCGCCCAGCTCCCTCAGACCCCGGGCTGGGGAGCTGGTGGTGCTTCTAAGAGAAACGACTCCAGTGCAATGAAGCAGGTGGAAACGAACTAACTGGGGGCAGGGGCGCAGCACATGACAAAAACACCACAGCAGTCCTTTTGAATGTAGTGAAGTTTTCCTGTAACTTTCATTTTAGTTGTTTTTCAGCTTTAAGAGTCGTAAGCAAGCCTGGTTTTCTCTAAGTGGGTTGAGAGATCAGCTGTCTTTGGGGCATTCTCTTGAAGTTGTAAAGAACTGGGTATTTTAGTTGTGTGTGTGTGTGTGTGTGTGTGTGTGTGTGTTGTTTGTTTGTTTTTTTAATTTGAGCAACAGGAAGTTTATTTTCTCAATCTGTTTACATGGTCCCTTTGTATATAGCAGTGCCAAGCGTGGCAATGTAAAGGAAGATGTCTGTAAGTATCATGTGGTCATCCCAGAGGATGTGGAAAAATTCCTCATTGTTGCACTGTGTGGAGACACTGGATTGTGAGAAAATAGTTCCTTCAACTTACCCTTAGACTGTCCAGTGAGCCTGGCGTCAGGAGTGATGGTCATATCGGTGAGAAAGTGATTTCTCCAAACACACACTCCAGTCCTTTATTTGCTCAGACATGTATGCTGCATTATGTGATCAGAAGTCACATTTAAAGTTGAGACTCAAGGGGAAGAAAAGGAGATATTTCTTTAACTCTCCTCTTTTTCTTCTCCCCTCCTACTTTTTCTTTAGAATTGTTTCTGAGCAATAGTGTCTTTTTATGTTGTGTGTATTTAATTGTGTGTATATCTATATAAATATTTAATTCTATATCTATAGCTATTCATACCAATATCTACATTTGTCCATATTTATGTACTTTTATATCTGTGTTTATATTTGTCTGTGCCTTTCTCCAAAGGAGTGTAACGTTTTGGCTGAGAGCATGAGTTCTAGGTCTGGACTGCCACGTGATTTAAATCCCAGCTCTCCGTTTAGAGGAGTCTGCTTTTAAGGAGTTGTAATAAATCAAGTCTCACAGGGCATCCCTAGCGTTTGTCATTCGTCCTGTGAGGTGGCGTGGTCAGCGGGAGGCCCTGGGCCTGAGTCCCCGTTCTTGGCGCCCCTCACTAGCAGGGTGTGCCCCGAGGAGTCGGTGTCCTTCCCCGGGTAGTGGGTGTGGCAGCCCCTGTCCTGCTGATCTCGTCGTTTCTCCAGAGGTAACAACTCAGCTGTGATGGCGAAAGTGTTTCGGCCGCGCCGCACGCCCTGCGGGCAGTGCGCAGAGGGGGAGGATTTGATGATGTGGTTAGCAACGCGTGTGGAAGCCACGGCGGCCCTGCTCTTGCAGGGTGGCCAGACCTGAGCGTCCCCCCTGGAGTTCTTCAAGGCTGTTTGGCCAAGCGTTTGCCTTCAGCTTTGAGGAGTGCCGACTGGAAGGGCGACCGCAACAACAAACCTTTTTTGTCTTATGTCCTGGCAGAAGCCTTGTGGCTGAGTCAGGAAAGAGTCCCGGGGGAAGGGACCATGACCGTGTCCTTCTCACCCTGGCTGCTCTGACACTTACCACATCGCTCCTGCATGCATGTGTGTGACCCTGCCTCGTGGGAGGCTGCTTATTTTGTTTTTATTATATGTCATAAATTATGAGATAAGCTATTTTAAGTAGAATAGCAGCCAAGCTGCAAGTATCAGTGCTTTCACGCCCTGCCCCGGTGCGCAGCCTCGGACAGAGGTGGTGCGCGCTGTCCCCTCGGCGGGGCTGTTCCCACAGCAGCCCCCCAAGACAGCCGCTGAGGTCCCCCCCCCCACGTGGTGATGTGCTGCCGAGGCATTGCTGGGAATCAGCCTGCCAGACTCCAAAGTATTGAATTCTCTGGGATGCTTGAGCCCTAACAATTACTCCAGTTTCCTTTTTTGGCCGTCTGGTACTGGTGTGGGCCAGTTCGGACAGTCCTCGGCATGTGTTTCCTGAGAAGTCTGTTGTGTTAGAAGGGAGTACACAGCCCTTCCTGACGTTCTTGGACACTAAACTTACACAGTGGGCATAGTGGAATCACCAGGTTCAGGTTCTAGGCTTTGCACGGCCAAGTAACCATTTTATAACCTTAGGCAAGTCCTTGCCCCCTGGCCCTGAGTGTCCCATCCATATAATGCAAGAGGGGGGCCAGGTGGCCCTTTCCAGCACTTACTGTCCGTTGCTTTTCACTTGAGCAAATGTCCTGATTTCACGAGGGCTGGTGTCTCTCCCCTGAGGAGTGTTCAGTTCGGGTTGGCTTCTGCCGATCGGAGAACTTAGGAAGGGAGGGGCTGTCCAAGTCCTTCCTGATACTAAGTGGTCCTTGCCACTTCCTCCTCCTGGCCAGTGCCATAAGGCTTTTTTCTTACTGTGAGTGGTTCCTGGAGACCTTGGGTGCAGAAAACACACCCGTGTCACTGCTGGAGTGAGTCATCACGGGCACCGGAGGAAGGAGAAGAGGCGGGTGCTGGGAGCTGTGCTTGGTGGCCTCGTTCTTCATGATGCCGACGCTTAGTGTTGGCCAGTGACTGTTCCAGCTGCTTCTTTCGTGGCTGCTGCTTCTAGCTCTGAGCACACCTCAGGTAGTGTGTATCCTCTGTCACAGATTCAGAGCGTTTTCCAGTGGTGCACCCACGCCCCTGGCTCCCCACCACCGTGGTTTTGCTGAGCCGCAGCAATGCCTGCCTCCCTCCAGGAAAGGTCAGAGTGGTGAGAAAACTCCCCGCCCTCGACCTCCGGGGCCCTGAGCTCTGAGATACTGTGGGGGCTCCCATCAACAAGCCAGAAGTACCTTCATGACCCCCGGCCCACCTGTGACAGGGCACATCTCTGAAAGGAGAGAGGACACAGCGGAAGTGGCACAACCACCCACACTCCTGTTCAGCTACCCTGGTCTCCTGGCAGGAGACTTTTTTAAAAAAAATTAGGTGTTGTCAGTGAAAATAAGATTATTCCCCTGTTGGGGAGACCAGGAGAGAAAACACGTGTGGTCTTCGAGTAGGTAGCTGTGGCGGGGGGCCCTGGAACAGAGTGAGTTTTGGTGGCTGAGGAATAAGATGTGAGTTGGTGCCTTCAGCAGGAGGTGGGACTCGCTCCTACCCTACAATGATGCCGTTTGGGTTTTCACATCCCCCCACCTCCCTGTCCCCTCCGTCAGGGTAGACACCCTTCCCATTTTACTCTGGAAACTCGGAGAGCAGACAGTGGAGGCAGAACATGCCCAGGTGTGTGGAGCTCCAAGCCAAGCTCTCTGCATACAGGCCTCTCTTCTGCAGTGCAGGTGACAAGCGATGACAGGTCTGCCCCACGACACCCGTGCCACTAACCGATGCCTATGTCTTGCAGAACTGCTGGAACTGTGGCCGCAAAGCCAGCGAGACCTGCAGCGGCTGCAACATCGCACGGTACTGCGGCTCCTTCTGCCAGCACAAGGACTGGGAGCGGCACCACCGCCTCTGCGGCCAGAACCTGCACGGCCAGAGCCCTCACGGCCAGAGCCGGCCACTGCTTCCTGGAGGGAGGTCAGCCAGGTCCGCCGATTGCAGCGTTCCGAGCCCAGCCCTGGACAAGACCTCAGCAACCACCTCGCGTTCCTCAACACCTGCCTCTGTGACAGCCATCGACACCAATGGACTCTGAGCCCCGGGCCCGCTTCCCCCTGATGACCTCACAACGTGAAGGCTGGCTGTTCGGACCAGCGCAGGTGGCCGTTGGGTCATCAGTAAGAAGTGGAGGCGCAGAGTCCCAGCCGGCAGACCCCGCGCCACAGCCTCTGCAGACATTTGCCCCAGGGGCCCGACTGTGTTCTCGGGGGAGCTGGTGTGTGTTCTCTCTGCACACAGGCAGCTGGCCGTCTGGTCTGCTCCTCTCCCCGCTGGAGCTGGCGGGGCCGGCCTCTCCAGTGTAGACCACCAGCTCCCCTCGCTGCCTCTTGGGGCAGCGGACTGTCCAAGGTGCCCAGCCAGGCTGGAGGCAGCTCGCCCCACCCAGTCTCCTACCCCCCTGTCCTCCCACGAGGCCTGGAGGCTGACAGCAGGCCGTGGAGAGGTCCCCCTGACGCGGGTGGCCCCTCGGACTCCCAGCAGCTCGGATGAGCCCCAGTCCCGCCCTCAGCAGATGCCACGGGACTTTGGGGGGCAAAGAGCGACACTC
Organism: Trachops cirrhosus; assembly: GCA_028533065.1. Taxonomy (NCBI): domain Eukaryota; kingdom Metazoa; phylum Chordata; class Mammalia; order Chiroptera; family Phyllostomidae; genus Trachops; species Trachops cirrhosus. The sequence continues at coordinate 88,571 of JAPYXV010000063.1, read as the reverse complement.
AGGACTCCCTTGACCCTGCTGTGCAGACTCTTTACGATTCTCAGAAACCACGGGAAAGTCACCATTTCAGTGAAAGTACCCATAACAATAAAAAATAAATAAAACTTCCACCAAGCATCACAGAGAATTTTGGGCAAGATTTTCCAGCCCGGCTGGACGCTTTCGTTTGGGACCCAGTGTTCTCTCTCGTTCGGTTTTGCTTGTGCAGGAAATAGTCTCCGCGCACGGATTGGTCTGCGGAGAACGAGACGCAGCTGTGGACAGTCAGTTCTCCCCACGCATGTCGGCCACCTTCTGTCGTCCGGTCACTGAATGGATCGTCCGTCGGAAACGCAGGACCTTCCGTCACCGCCTGGCTGTTTGCACGGTCGTTGTGTGTCGTTTAATCAGAACACGCGTGCCCAAATCACTGTGTGGGCCTCTTCCCGGGGTCTCTGGCGCCTCGCAGGCCGCAGTTGCCCCGTAAGATGTGACGTGTGACTGGGCTGGTCGCTTCTGAGCAGCCCTCGGGACCTGGAGTTCAGAGCTCATGGTTTCCCGTCACTATACACAGGGCGTTGGTGTGTGGTTGGGCAGACGGTCTCAGAGTCCCGCGCATGTTTGAAAGCACCCTCTCGGAGCTCAGAAATGTGAAACGTGAGAACTGTTTGGAGAGAGCCTGACCGATTTTCTTCCTGTCTTAGGGAGTTTTCCAGCTACTGACCTGGCTCTCCACATAAGACATCACCTAAACCCCTTTTGAAATATTAAAAACTGCCACACGTTTTCCCCTGCCATTCGGGTTTCGTTGGGAGCCCAAGGACCCTGACCTCTCCACGCTCCACCTCCACACCTCCAGCGTCCTCTCTCCCACGGGATCAGTTGGGGTGAGTGGGTCTGCCCTGCTCCTGCGGGCACGTGAAACCCCGGCTTTAGGTGGCCACTCCGGTGCGTGGCGGGAGTCGGGAAAACTCGGTCCTGTGACGGGGCGTAATCGGCACAGCCAGCATTGTCCTTCTGTTTGGTGTATCTTTCTTTACTCCTTGGTTTGCCTTACCCAAGGGTTTTCTGTCTTCTAAAGAAACTCAGTACAAGACCCCTTTAAAATACCTGTATTTCCACTGCTCACAGTGTGAAGTGTGCCCAGAGAAGGAACAGCAGGGTAGCGTTGCGTTCATTTCAGCTCCTGAAGCTGCAGGCGTTGGCGGGGTGTCCCATAAGGAGGTCAGGGAGCCTATGGGTCAGTTACAGCAAGGTCACGTGGTGTCCACGGGGTCTGTCTGCAGCTCACGCGTGTCTTTTTGGACACCTGTCAAGTCAGACGAACACCTAGGCAGGTTCTTTAAACTTCAGTGGCCGCAAGACTGGTCAGGGTAGAGCGGGTTTTTCCTGGAATAAAGACCCAAAACCAACACATGCTATTCATCAGAGCTTGACGTCATTTTTTTAAGCTAAGGGTTAGGTTTAGTTGTGCCGGTCCGGGCTGGCTCGGCCCTGGTTCCAACGACAGCTTAGTGTTCCGAGTCGCAGTGCTGTTGACGCCGCGGCGCGGTGCTCCCCAGAGTCCGAGCTGGAAGAAAGCCTGGGCGGTGTCTCCAGCTGCACCTCCGTTCGCAGACCTCCTCCTGCTGTTCTCTTTGTCAGGTCCACACATAGGCTGCAGGCATCTGCCGGGACTTACTGTCTAGATGCAAAGAATCGCTTTCTCTAGCTCCCTCCTTTCTGAAATTCTCCAGCTGTCCGGTCGGAAGGAGGGAGGGCAGTGTCTTGGGGTGGGGCGAGTCACAGTGCCCCACTTGTTCCCAGTCTCTGCTGACACCACCTCAGCTTCCAGGTCGGGGGTGCACAGGCAGGCTTCCCACTTTCATGTAGTGGAATTTTAAATAATCAGGCTGCTTAGAGGACCCACTTTTATAGTCAGTATTTGGGGAACAAAGTAGAAGGGTTCGAGTGATGATACTGAACGTGTCAGGGCTGTCACAGGCTCTTCGATGACACCCTCGGAATCAAAAGCAGATGTGACATGAACCTGCCCGGCCGTCAGAGCAGATCAAGAGGACGAGGCCGGTGTTCGGCATCACCCACTGAGGGACTGACAAGTGACAGGACGTCATTGTCCTGCCCAGTGAGGAGTGGTTGCCGGAACCAGAGGAGACCAAAAGCGGCCAACGTGGAAGGCATCTTTACACACGTCCCAAGGGACACTTGAGGGCTGGATCCTCATGTCTCCAGTCTTCCTCTGGGTCTCCACTGCCTGTGGCTCACCCGGCTCCATCCACCGATGAAAACTGACTCTGGAAGAAGTTTGTTCATTCCACCTGCACAGAAATGGCCCTCCTACCTTGATGAGGTGTAGGCACTGTGCGCTGGAGGGCCCTGCAGCCCCAGAGGTCACGCAGCCCTGAGGTCACAGAGTGAGTGGATCTTTCCTTGGGTGGTGCCGAGTCGTGGACGTGTGTCTCAGTGGCTCCGAGTCTGGAAACGGGACACGTCTGCCCGGCGTCAGTGTGCCCTCCACGTGCTGCTGTTGTTCGCCCGTCCGGGCCGGTTAGTCTACCAGGAGCTCGTCACTTCTCAGTGTCAGTCAGGGTGAGCTGAGCATCTTCAGCTTCTAGACAGGAAATCACTTCGTATGGCCTTGTTCCAAAGTCACATTTGTACCCAGTGCTGCCACCTGCTTGCAAAGGGTGCAGACCTTGTTCTGGGAGTTCCGGAAAAATAGCAAGTGGATTTGCAGGTTCAGCAACACAAATTGGAATTGTATGGTAGTGAATTCTTCAGCATGAAATCATAGGCAATGAGCAGGTGGCTGCCGTGGCTGCTGGGGAAGGGATCGTGGACGGAATAAGTCATTTATAATAGAACACATCTTGGAGGCTTTCTTCGGAACTGAGTTTTAGACTCCCAGGTCAGTAGACCAAGTCAACTTTCTTAAATGGATTACTATTATTTTTTAGCTATTTGCAGAGAACTGGGTGGTGGTGTGTTTGAACCAAATGTAAGAAAAGCCAGAGGATCCTGGGCTGTTGCAGCATGGGCCAGCTGTCAGGAGGAGTCCTGCCCAGGGCGCGTGGGGCGCTGGGCTAGCCGCCCGCTAGGGCCCCTCCAACGCTGGGTGTCTACTTCTTGTCAAACCAAAACGCTGCCTCCCGCCTCCTTGCCCACATGCATTGACATGCTCATTTCCAAAGACGGTGGTGCAGGTGACCTCTTCCACTGAGCGCCAGGAGAAAGTTAGGAGGTCTGAGGGCGGCGGGCCTCGCAGGCCCCCTTCCCTCCAAGCTGCAGAGATGGTGCTCCCCCTGCAGACCCCGCCTGGCCAGACCCACGACTGCCCAGTGCACACTCATTGATGCTTATACCAAATAGGGCATGTGCGGCGGGGGCTGGCGGGGCAGCCCTGTCTCCGCGATGGAGCTGGCAGACAAGCAGCAATAAGCATTAGGCGAGTGAGTGAAAGTGCTGTGTGGCTCAGAGGCCTTCAGCCCACTTCCGCACCTTTCCAAGTTCCCGAGGAGGCTACAAAAGCTCCGTTTATAAAAGAAAGCCAATAATGTAAATAAATTTAAAAGCAGCCTCCAAGCATGATTTTTAAAGGGAGATGATGACTGTGAAACCACCCACAGGATGCGGTCGAGTCTGGTTTTTCTGTGCTTTGTCATTTCTATGATAGGAACTTTTGTTACTTAACTCTGTGCATAACTTATTTAATGTACTGTATAAATGAACCAAAACTGGTAAATATGTATTTAGTTTGTTCTACTTAAAGTAGTCAATAAAAAGGCTATATTCCTTTTCTGACTCGAGCTGGAATGCGGCTGGGAGGAGGCTGGTGCGCACGCTCTGCAGTGTGAGGTGTCCTGTGTCCTCCCCGCTTCTCCCCCGAACTTTGGCCGGAAGGTGGGGTGGGGGACCTCCAGCGGTCCTCGCTGTGGCCTGAGGAGCACCCGGGGGAATGAAATCAGGATCCACTGCTAAGGCGATGGCTCCAGATGCTGGGCCTCTGGGAAGCCTGCTGAGGGGCCCCGGCCCCTCTCACGCCTTGACTCTGCCTGCCTGCACTTACGTGCCAGTAACAGCTTACAGACACTCCCAGTTCCTTGTTAGCTTCTTCACCCTTAAGTAATTTAAAAAGGAAACTACACCCACAGAAAGTTTAAAAATTGTCATGTCCTTCTCACAATGATGTTAAGTCCTAAGTTTATTATTGAAGTGGGATTTCTACAACTGAACATTTCTCAGATCCCTGTAAGCGCGCCCCCCCCACCCCCCCGCCAGGTTTGCTGCGCCTCCAACAGGTCCCGGGTCACACCTTCCAGGGCTGGGAGACGGTTTAACCAGCTGTGACATGACACAGATCTGTGCCGGTGCACCTGTGTGCACCTGTGTGCATGGAGCCCTGGGCCGTCGGTCCAGTTTCTTGGCCAGTGACCTGAGGCCTCAATTCCTAAAGCTCTGGCTCCAGCCTCCCTCTGTTCCCTGAAGCTCTGGCCTCTGCCCTACTTCTAAGCAGCTTGCCCAAAAAGGCTGGCACCACCAGCTTCACAAGCCTCCAGAAAGCAAAGGGAGGGCTTGGCTTCAGGGTGGGGAGAACGGCTGGGCTGTGGCCTTGGCCCCGGAAGGCCAGGCTGGGGCTCAGCCGTGTGATCTTTCATGCACGTGGGGCTGACTGCCAGCCTCTGCAGCTGCCCAGCACTGCAGTCCACCGCCCAGAAAATTACAGGAGCTCGGCCTCGTGACTGTCAACCCACCACAAATATCCCATGTGGTAGACAAGTCAGGAATCCACCGTCTGCCTTAGCTCTGGAAAATAAAGGATCCCAGGGACTGGCAGTAACAGTGAAATGCTGTGTTAAATGGGCCGTTGCCGTGAAACACCCAGATGCAGGATAAATTTAATGATTGTACTTGTGACTGCCTTGCTGTGGCCACAGATAAAGTGTTGGGATGTCCCCAAGGGCCAGGAAAGAGTTGAGGAAACTGAGGCCACAGAAGCAGTTGAATACAAAAGAGAAAATGTGCTGCAGGGAGCAAGAGACATTCCGAGAAGTGAAGAGTTTGAGCCGTTGGCTACCTCTAGGGGGAACATGAGACTAAGCTTTGAGCCTTTTCAGAACACAAAACCTGGACCTCTCCATAAGGCTAGAGGCAAGATCACTTCGACTTTGGCCACAGTGAAAAGGCAAGCAGGGATAGCATGCCTGTCTGCAAGGGGAACTGGGCAGAAAGCTCTCTGCTCTGCATGAAGAAAAGATGGGAAAAAATCTGACCAGAGACCATTATATCTGTTCTCTCCTGGAGCTGAGGTTCAGGTTGTCATTACTCCAGAGGCCAAAGAATCCCTAGGATAGAAAATGAAGATGATTCTGGGCTTGTAGTATCTCCAAGTGTCTGGCAGAGGCAAAAATGAAGATCCTCCAGAGAAAAATATCAAAATAATCATAATATTGCATATCAACCAATTGTAAACTATTCAGAAAAGTTACTGAACATCCAAGGAAAGGAGCCACTATTAGCAAGGCACCAGGAGCAATAAACAATCAATGTAGACCTCCCAGGACTTCAGAGATTGCTATTACAATGTCAGATACAGAAACCTCTAGGAAAAAATAGGAGAAAATTTGAGACTAAAAACACCTCGGCAGGCAGCCCTCCCTGGGCCACTAATCTAGGAGAGAAAGCAATACTCAAGCTTAAAAAATAAAAATAAAACTAGGCAGGTTTGAAAACAGAATTCTAGAATTGACAATCATTGAAATAAATACAGCAGATTCAATGACAAAATGAGTGAAGCATTACTACATGATTTTTTGTCATAGGCAGAGACGGGAAATAGTTACTCCTTCTGGAAGGTAGTTAGTTGCTAGGGGAGAAACCTTTCAAATTTTACCTCATATGGAGTCCAGGAGCCTATTGACTTGTGTTTCTCAGTGGAAAGGGAACTATTTGGCCCCAGATGACAATATAAGCTCAGAATGAGCAAACATACATCGATCTATAAAGCCATCTTGCCCGTCCGTGCTTGTTTCTAACTGCTGGAATTTCTGGCTTGTGAGTTGGATGTGTAGCCAGATCCTCCCTCTGGGGGGCTGGAAAAACCAGCAACAAACCACCACCCGCATTCGCCAGGACGGCTTCATTGCCTGGTGCCGGGTGCCCTCTAGTGGACAAAGCGAGACATGCTGCCTCTGCCGCCTCCATCCACTAGCCAGATTCCTATCAAGGGCACACACCCCCGCAACTTTTGCCTTTGCTCCCACCTTTTCTGAGCCTGTCTTTCTGCCCCGCGAATTTAGCTAACATTCTCTGGGTGCCTCCTAGGAAGCTCCAGAAATGATCAGGCCTTGGCCCCACCACCACCCACCTTCCGAGGGGGTAGCCTTAGAAAGCCCTGGATAGGCCACACTAGAACCAGGCCCCACCTTCTGCTCTGTGCTGTGCTCCCGTAGCTCTTTCTTGCTGCCCCATCTGCCATCCTGCAGCCGCAGAGCTCAGCCGCACTCCTTCCTGCCTTCGAGCTGCCGCTGTCCTCCAGCTCTGAGCTGGTTTCCGTTATCAGAGGATGCCCGAGATCTCCCTCAGCGCTGCCCATGTTCGACAGCAAATAGCTATGGGTGCCAGGGAGGGGGTCCAGCTGTGTGACCCTTGCTCACAGAGCTTCTGTGTTCTCCATCTGTATACTGGGGGTGCAAATGATGCCTACGCCATTGGGTTGTGCAGTGAAGTGTGACCCTGTGGGGGTCACGCTAGCACCCAGGAAGGCCCTGTGAACAGAGGCTGCCATTGCGACCTGCTTCTCTCTCTGCCGGTATGTGATTTCCCTGAGGATTCATCTTTGTCCCAGCATTCTGCCTGGAGCCTGGTTTCTTACTGAAGTAGTATTTGTTCTGAGAATAACTTCGGGAAGGCCCACCTAATTCTCAGTCCCTCTGTTTCGCTCCATCACAGGCTGTGTTAAATGCACTTGGTGTGCGTGTTTCTCATTGAGAGCCGGAGGCCAATGGCAGCAACCTAGACTCTGTAACACCTGGCCTGGCACTAGGCCAGTCCCTAGGACAGGTTTGAATGTGTGCAGGTGAGTCACTCGCACAGGTGGGAGGAAGGTGAGGAGGCAGGTGCAGGGAATGGGTGAAGGGTGGGGAGCAGCAGTTACCAGATGGAGCTGGGAGCTGTCCCAGCTTCCACACTCTGCCTACCCTTGACCTGGGTACTGTCATCAGCCCGGGACATTTCACCATCCCCAGCACCTTCCACAAAGCAGATACCCAGTGGCTGTTGTTATGAAGAGCAGGGTACTGAGGGTAAGGACTGGGAAAGGTAACCCAGACCTGATGACTTGGACCATATAAAGGCTAAGGGGGAGGGGGGCTGGGATGGGAGTAAAAGGCAGACAACTGTACTCGAACAACAATTAAAATTTTTAAAAAAAGGCTAAGGAGGTGATTTTGTAGTGAGTGGGGGTGGGGGGAGAACAAAGGCCAAGAGTGGGGGTGACGAAGGTCGTAAATAGCCCAGCTCATCTGGAGCGTGTTCTACAGAGAGGAGGCTGCACGTGCTAGGAGTAGGTGCTGATTGCTAAGGGCCTTGAATGCCAAGTCAAGGTTTCAAACTTGACTTTTAATTTCATTTATTGACTTTAGAGAGGAAGGGAAAGAGAAACATCAATTTGTTGTTCTACTTATTTAGGCATTCATTGGTTGTTTCTCGTATGTGTCCTGACTGGGGATCAAACCTGAAACCTTGGTGTATGCAACCATGCTGTAACAGACTGAGCTATCCAGCCAGGGCCCAGTCAAACTTGATCTTGATACTGAAGGCAGTTCTGGGGGATGGAGGGGAGGTGTGGACATTGAAGGGTCTTAGCAAAAGGGGTGTGGTCACATTGGCAATGTTTTGAAAGCCCCCTCTGGCTGTTCCATTATGGGGAATGCACTGTTGAGGTAAGAAGCCCAAAAAAGAGGTCACCATAGTCTTCTAAGCCAGAGATGATAGTAGCCAAGACCTGGGCAGGAGAGGGATGGCAAGATGGAGATGAAGGGGGGCTTGCTTAGGAGAGTAAAGCAGACTCAGTGTAAAGGCCCGGGGCCCCTCTCTGCCCCCACAGCTCCCGCTCAGACCTTTGTTCCTCCTGTGGCTCCAACTCCAGCTCCTGTCTGAGGTCCAGCCCCCGTGTCCATCCAGAAACTCCTGTCTGGCCACTGCCTGGCTGTCCACTACCTGCAAGGTATGAGAACTACCTCTGGCCTGGCCCCCCAGGCTCGCCTCCAGTTCCTCACACTCAGATTCCACCTCCTGCTCCCTTCGCAGCATTCTCGCTGCCTGTGGGCCCCTCACAGCCGTCTGGAGACCCGCACTCATCTTTCACAGCTCAGCAAACACCGTCTTCAAGAGGCCTTCCTTCCCAACCCAGCAGGACCCTCCCCAGCACCTCCAAGCCTTCAGCAAGGGAGGGAGGACACAGTCCATCTTATTGACTTATTTTATTGATTTTTTTTTGAGAGAGAGAGAGATCAATCGGTTGTTCTACTTATTTATACATTAATAGGTTGACACTTGTATGTGCCCTGGCCAGGAATCAAACCCACAACCTTGGCGTCTCAGAACAAGATTCTAACCCAGGGGTCCGGTCCGCGGCCTGGCAGGCACCGGGCCGCAAGCAGAGGTCGCCTGAGCCCCGCCTCCCATTATCCTCTCCCTGGTTTTTTAAAGGTGTTAAACTTTTACAGCTCCATGGCAGAGCGAGGCAGGCAAAATGTAAGGAGCCGCTCCAGAGACGTCAGCTTGAGGATTTCAGCGTCTTTGTCCAAGACGGCAGTGGGGAGTTTTTTAGTTGCGAAGGTTGGCTGTGGCTGTGGTTGTGGAGAAACAAAGGAATTAGAATGCAGAACAGAAAGACGATTATTTCTCCTGGGTGGGCTTCTTCTCTAACGAGGACAGGCGCTGAAACCTCCTCACGCCCACCCGGAGCCGAGTGGGCTCAGGTGCTGGCAGCACTTTCTAGGGGGCGAGTCTGGGAAGCAGGGTGGCAGGGGGGCGGCCGGCAGAGCACGGGCCACGGAGCCACCAGGGAGCCCCGCGCCGGTTCCTTGGGTGGCCTGGCCAATGGGAGCAGCTCCGTGTGCCTCTACGAGTCTCAGGCCCCCGCAGGGGCCCCCGGGGAGAAAACCTCAGGGTAGACTCTGCCTGGAGTCCCAGACGAGGATGTCGGCCCCGAGCTACCACCATCTGAGCCGCGTTCCTGGCCTCCCCCAGTGCCCGGCAAGGACCGGCACCACTGGCCATTTAAGAACACTGGTGAAATGTCACTCGGCCCGTGCGCCAGTCCCCCCCAGCTTAAAACCTGCCACGGCTTCCAAGCACGTTAGAGGCCCTGACACACACACCCCTCCCCCCACCCACCCAAGCTTCAGCTCACTTTCCCCTGGTCCAAGCCACAGCCCAGTGCTGGGCTTCTTTCGGTTCAAGGAGGCAAGTTCTTTCCCCCCCAAGCTTGCAAAGCCCCTGAGCGAAGACCCCCCCAGGCAAGGTCAGAGGACATCCTGTGCTATCCTGTGACAATCCCCTCCTCCATGCCCCAGTCCCTTCCCCCCAGAGGCTGGACAGACAGAACAGGCCTTTACTCTCCCAGACCTGGTCCATGTCAGGGGCAAGGGTGGCCTGGAAGTGGGTGCAGAGGGGCAGAGGGGCAGGCTCTCTCCGGAGGCAGGTTTCACAGAACCCCACCGTGCTCCCCGGGACCCTGAGAAGGCTCTGGGCTTAGTCCCCAACTGCACTGCACACCCTTTCGGCAAGGTCGGGGGTGAAGCTAGAACTCCCAGTCAACAGTTGGGGGCGCTGAAAGCACAGACCATATTCACTCCTAGAACCAGGGCTCGTGGGGGTGAGAGGGCCCTGAATTGAGAAAAACGGGGTCAGCAGTGATGACATTCCCACCACCTGCAGGCAGGGGGCTTCAGATGAACGGACTGATTTCTGAAGAAAGGCTTCCTGCCCTGAGCTGTGGTCTGAGATGAAAACCCGCCCCACCACCTGGCCTGCTTGCCACGGGAGAGGCAGGACGACCCCAGAGGTAACCACTGCTTTTATTGTCTCTCTGCAGGGGGTGTGGTCTGGGTTCAGAGGTATCTGGGGACAGCAGGTGACTCAACCCAAATTATTGCTACTTGGCAAGGTCACCTTGGGGTTTCCCATTGTGTGCTGAGCATGGGTGGGCATGAACATGCAAATGATATGCAAATGACATGCGACCAACCCAGGATCTTCTGGTTGTCTCTGGTGCGGTGGAGGGTGCGGGAAGCGTCAGAAGGCTTCCAGTCCAGGGAGGTGATGGGATACCCAGGGCCTTACCCCACACTGCAGATACATCCAGCCCGCCCAGAGGGGTTGAGGTTCAGGGTAGGGTTGGGGGTCCCTGAGCATCAGTCCTGGTTCTGCTGCTGGTTGAGGAAGAGCAGAAGCTTGGCCCCAAGACAGCAGGAAGAAAGCAGGGCGCGCACTAGGCAGCCAGACAGCCCGAGGCCCATCCAGAGAAGACAGGGAGCTGTCCTGGGTCGTACAGCGAGGCAGGCAGAGGGAGCCAGAATCCAGGCCTCCTAGCCAGGCAGAAGCCAGAATGCATCAGAGACCAAAGCTACAAACAAAATACACCGATAAAGAAACAGAAAGCAGGCAGCCCGGTCCCCGATCCCTGGGCTGAGAGACTCTCCACCGGCTGGTCTGGGAGGCCTCTGAGAGCCAGGCCCAGGTCAGGAGCAGCAGCGTCCTTGGTCTTGGTGCTGAATTGACCGGTTCAGAAGCTCCTGAAGGAGGCAGGCAGGGCCCCAGGGTCCTTGGCTAATGCAGGTCCGGCTCAGTTATTATTCATAATCCACCAGGAGGCTGGAGGTCAGAGGTTGGGGGTCAGAGGCCATCAGGGGCCCACTGACCCTCCTCAGGTCCCAGGGCTATGGAGAGGGCCGGGGCTTCAGCACACCTGGGAAGAACACAGTGGTGAGGGTGTCCGGAGCCCGCAGGTGGTCGATGAGGATGCGCTGGAAGGCCTTACTGCAGGCAGACTGCTGGTGCCTGCGGAGGGCCGCGGAGTGGGCTTGGGCTGGTCTCCCAAAGATCAAGGCCACCTGGTTAAGAGCTCCCCACTCCCTCCCCAGTCCTGCTGCCTGGATTCAGACCCCAGTTCTTCCTCACACTATCTCTGAGCCTCCGTTTTCTCCTCTGTGAAATGGGACAACAGTGTCTGCTGTACTGGGATACTGTGAGGGTTACCTGTGGTAACACGCAAGTACTTGGCATAGGATGTGACACAATGGTGAGTGTGTATTCACTGAGCACCTACTGTGTACCTGGCTCTCTGTTCCGTTCTTTACACATCGTCTCATTCAGCTCAAATGAGGATGGAACTGTTATCACTCCCATTTTGGAAAGGAGGCCACCAGGGCTCAGAGGGGTGAAGTAACTCTCCTAAGGTCACACAGCCAATGAATAGGAGAAGAGGATTTGAACCCAGGCCTGACTCACTCCAGGGCCCATACTCTATAAACATGAGCTGTTCGGCCACCATTCATACCTTCTCCAGGAGGCCTCATCCTGCCAGAACTCGTACAGGGTGAAGGAGGCGCTGTCTAGCATCTTCTGGGCAGAAACACTGGAGAGCCAAAGAGACGGCCAGGCTAGGCGAGGCCGGGCTGCCACCCCTGCTGCCCGCCCAGACGGGGGTCTCTAATGGGGGCCCTGGCCCCGGACTCCCAGCCCCTGCGTTCCTCCCTGCTCATCCCCTGACCTTGGCCGGCCCACCAGGTGGCTAGGGACTCACTGCAGGCAATGGCTCTGGGCCTCTGTGAAGTCCACGTAGCAGCTGAGGGCACGGTGGAAGTCCTGCAGGGCTTCTTCCGCCACCTGCACCTGCCTCTGGGCCACGAGGATATGCTGGCAAGGGAGGCAGCCCAGTTAGCTCGGTGGGGCCGGACACAAGCCAGGGACTGGCTGCAGCCTCCAGGAGGACCCCGCCCTGCTTGACCTGCCCCAACCTGGCCCCCGACATCCCTGACTCCATCTCCCTTTCCCCATCGCCAAGGTCACTACCTTGATCCAGCCACTGTCCCCCTCTCCTGCAGTATGCCACCACTTCTGACTGCCCCTCCAGCCTCCGCCCACACTGCCCAGGCCAGGCTTTCAGAAATGCAGCTAAGGGAAACTAGTGCCCAGAGAGGGGCGATAACTTCCATGGGGTCACAGAGCAAGGACCACGAGCCAGCGCCTGCCTGCCAGGCCTGGGGGAGAGCGCTGGGCCACGCTGGGGAAGGAAGCATGTGTGTGGGCGGAGGCCAGGTCGGTAGCTGGCCCCGTGCGCACCCCCACTTCATGACAGCCAACCCCTGACACCCAGCTATCCATCCCTTTCCCAGGCTCACCGAGTCAAGCCCCTTGGTAAGCTCCTCTTCACGTAGGGGTTCCAGCCTCGGGGACTGTGAGGGACAGAGAGTGTGGGCCAGGCCCCTGGCACGTGGCCGTCTTGGACAGATTCCAGGAAGGTCCACCCCCACGGGCCACTCGGACGCTCACCTTGCACTCGAGCTGGTCAATGAGCTCCTGGAGACGGTTGACCTGGAGCCGCCACTGCATCTCAGCCTCCGAACTCCGCCCTGGGGGTGGGGGCCATGGGGGCAGTTAGGCTGGGAGGTCTCTCAGGATGAACCGAAGGGCAGTGAAGGAGCAGGCACTGGGGGCACTGCTCCGGACCCTCCTCGGCCAGCCCTCCCAGCCCACCGCAGGCACACCTGTGTCAGAGGAGCTGGGAGACCAGGTGGGCGACCGGCCGATGCTCCGCAAGCCCCTGCGCCCTGCCCGCCGGCTGCCACGGGGCCTGCTCTGCACCTCCACTCTCTCTTCATCTGGCCTAAGGGAAGTGGAGGCTCAGTCCACTGCCGGCAGGCCCTCAGGGACCCCAAAACTGGGCGAGGCCGGGTGGGGTAAGACAGGCTTCCAGGGACATTCCAGCCACCCTCTCACATATTTATTCTTGGCCTCCCTGCCCCAGAACAAGAATCTGGGCTCCATGCCCTGGCTGCTGGGGCTCAGTGGGTTGGTTGGGTGTCGTCCTGCAAACCAAAGGGTCGCCAGTTGGATTCCTAATCAGGCCACATGCCTGGGTTGCAGGCCAGGTCCCAGGTCCGGGAGTGTGAAAGGCAACTAACCAATGTTTATCTTTCTCCCTCCCTTCTACTCTCTCAAAATAAATAAGTAAAATCTTAAAAAAAAAAAAAAAAAAAACAGAACTTGGGCTCCAGGCCGCTGAAGCTCTAGAATGCAATCGAAGCTAAGGGACTGAATATGGAGACAATGGGTGTTCGCAAAGTGGCCCGCAGGCAGCAGGCTCCTCACATACCATGGCCCACGGGCCTGGGCCTCCAGGGTGTCTGACGCCCCCTCCAGAGAGCTCTGCAGGGCCTGCAGCTGGCTCACCGTCTCCCGCAGTAGGAAGCGAGTCACAAACTGGTCCACCTTGGAGGCCTGCTCGTACTCCTGGGGGCAGAGGGGGCACAGTCAGCGCACCTAGGCCCCGAGCACATTTTTCTGAGTGGGGAGCCACTGTCCCGCTCCTCCACCCGCTCCCTCTCAGAGCGACGGTGGCCTGTGGACCTGGCATAAGCAGGAAGGCACAGGTACTGGGTGGGAGCAGGGCCCGGCCTTCCTCCTGGGAATATGAGGCCAACTTGGAGGCATCCATCTGTCATTCTCTGGCCCCAAGGCCACATCCATACTGGGGTCTCCACCTTCAGCCAGGAAGGCCCCTGCACAGTTAGGCTGGTGGGGGGTTGGGGGTGGGGCAGGTCACAGGACAGCCAAAGACCTATTTTGACATATGAGGCAAAATGATGGTGCAGTGCGCCCCATACTCACCAGCTGACCACAGACACACAGTCTGCATATGCCTGCATTCACTCATTCACTCATCCGTGTAACAAACATTTACTGAGCACCTTTCACAAGGAGCTGCAAACAGAAGACGGCCAAGTTACTGTCATAACACACACACGACAGCCTAAGTAACCAGCCTCTCCTATCCCCTCCCAAGGGCAGAGAGAGGCAGACCATGCGCCAGGCCCTCAGGAGCTGTGGTCCAAGGGCCTGCCCTCAATCTACAAGGGGCCCCAGAGACACCATCCATCAGGGGCTTGTCTCCTGCCTGCCCATGACCTGCCTCAGCTCAGCCGTCAGATGGACCCCGCTGGGCAGCCTTGTGAGAAAGTTTAAGCCAGGGGAAGCAAGGGCAGAGAGGAGGATGGGTCCTCTCATTCTCAAACAGGCTAGTGGTTTCTGTCCTCTGTCTAGGCTTCTGCCCTACCCCAGTCTTCTTAGCCACACTCAGAGCTAAAATCCTTCCACAAAATTCCCTTTTGGGCGCTTAAAATGAGTGGTCAGCCCTGATAGTGTGGCTCAGTGGATTGAGTGCCGGCCTGTGAATCGTCACTGGTTCAATTCCCAGTCGGGGCACATGCCTGGGGTGTGGGCCAGGTCCCCAGCTGGGAGTGTGTGAGAGGCAACCAATCGATGTTTTTCTTTCTCCCTCCATTCCCCTCTCTCTAAACATAAATAAATAAAATCATAAACAAAAGTGACTGGTCAGTTTCTGTTGCTTGCAACCAAAGAACCCCGCTGATATAAGCACCCACTCTGTGCTAGGCCGTGTTTCAAGCAGAATTTCATTTAATCCTTATAACAACCAACTGACCCCATTCTGCAGATGAGAAGACTGAGAGGCTCAGAGCAGTTGATTACTTTGGCCAAGGTCATGCAACTAGTTAGTGACAGAGCCAGAATTGAAACTCAGGCCACAGAAATTCCTCTGCACTCATCACTAAGCATCGTCACTATTGCACCAGCCCAATAATGAAACATCACCTCATGTATGAGCACTAGGCCTTTTACAGCTGAGAAACCAAGGCCAGAAGTCACAGAGTGAATAGAGCCAAGAATCCCCCGAGGGTTCTGGGAGAACCTCAGTGCCTGGAGCCGGTGAGGTCGATTGATGAAGTCACAGTGTGGCCTCTCTGGGTCACTGCTAGAGCAGGGGGCCCCTAGCCAGAGGGCAGGGCAGAGCAGCATGGGCGGTGGACCCCGGTGTTGACCAGCCCTGCCATGGGAAACAACAGTTCCCACAAGAGGACCAAAGCGCCCAAGCAGGTTGGCAAGGAGAGGCCACTCGATAGGAACGAAGCCCACGGGAAACAGCAGTCCTTCAGCCGCCTCCGGCAGAAGCCAGGCCTGAGTGCCAGGGGGTGAGGGGGCAGGTTGGGGGCAGGGAACACGGACAGGTGGGCAGGAGGGGATGCTGAGTGTCTAGGCCTTGTGGGCCTCAATCCTAGGGACATGGACTATGGGGTGAGAGAATCCCTCCTGAGGATGAGGGTCCCGGAAACCCACGTGGTTGTGGATGGGGTCCTAAAAGCCCAAAAGGAAGGTAGGGCTTCCAGAAACCAGGAGGTGGATGAGACTTGGAGTCAGAAGGGTGGGCAGGAGAGGATTCTCACAACCTGGATGAGTGGGTGGAGGTCCCAGCATGGTTGATACCACTGGGCTATGAGCACCAGGAGTTTCCTTACGCTGCCTCCTCTCTAGTCCCCATTCTCAAGACACGCTACCTCTCCCCTCTTCAAGTGGGAAGACGCTCTGTGTGAGGGTTCCAGCATCAAGGCTGAGAGGGCAGGCAGGGATCCCATAACCGTGGACAGAGCTAGAGCTCGGGTCAGCCTGGGCGGGTGAGGGTTTCCAGGAGAGACAGGGATCCCTGGTGATGGGGCAGGGTGGAGATCCCCCTACCGGGC
The DNA here is from genome assembly GCA_028533065.1 of Trachops cirrhosus. Lineage (NCBI taxonomy): Eukaryota > Metazoa > Chordata > Mammalia > Chiroptera > Phyllostomidae > Trachops > Trachops cirrhosus. The sequence continues at coordinate 72,771 of JAPYXV010000063.1, read as the reverse complement.
ATGTAAGGATGGCAGAATCACGGAAACGTAGGGGGCAGAGTCTTAGGAGATAGGACCCCGAGAAGAGGGCAGGGCACGCTCTTTTCGCTCACACTACTGCCCAACCCCACACCAAGATGTGCTGCTTACTACCCCCCACCCCTTTCCCCCAAGCGGCAGCAGCTAGCTGAGGTGGCGGCAGGCCCATGCGCGGGACCCAGGCAGCAGAGCGAAGATGCTGAGGACGCCCAGGTGGGCTCCGGAGCGGCGCCACCCATAATGAGAGGAGCAGGCGACGGTGCTGAGTTGCCCGAGTGCACGCGCGCACGAGACAAAGATCCTGGTCCTGCTGCTGTTACTGTACTTGGGGCTGCAGGAGGCGGGGCGCCGCACAGCGGGCGGGACCGGGGGCGGGGCCAGTGCTGGGAGCACGGCCAAGGCTGCCCGGGGCTGGCAGCGCCTGGTGGCCAAGAAAGAGGCCGACTCTACCTAGGTGTGTACGCTCAAGTGGCACCGCTGCCCTCGCACTCGGCTCTGAGCGTCCGGCCTGGACCCCCAGTTCCCCGACCCCCAAACAGCCGCCCCGGCCCAATAAAGAGTACATAGCAACCCTGGCTCCTGCGAGCTTCGTTTGAGGTATCTGGGTGAGAGAGCGAGACAGGGATGGACAGGCGGGTTGAGGACTGAGCAACGGCCAAGGTCTGGAACCAATTGGTTTCTCCTTCCTTGTGACCCAACGGTCAGACCCCTGCCCCTGGAGAGGAGGACACCCTACTGGAGTGCAGAAGGGAGGCTGTTTCCCCTTACCCCCACAACTCCAGGCCTAGGCCATACCTTGCCAGGTCTGTAGGCCCGAGGTAGGTGAGCTTGGGTGAACCCAGTCTTGGCCATAATGGGAGGAGAGGCCTGCTTCAGCAGAAGCACGGCATCTCCAAGAGTCTCCAGCATTCACATATCCTCCTCAAGCAGAAGGAGGGTCCCAGGCAAACAGCCACCACCTTGGGGAACTATGAGGTTCCTTACTGTCAGCAGGAGTGAGGCCTGAGACTCATTCTGCTTGTGAAAGCTCCCAAGAGGAACCAGGGTTCCTGGGCCTCTTGACCTCTCCCTGCTATCCCACTCTGCTTGGGAACCCACAGGGCAATTCGGTCACTCGTCTCCCAGCCCAACCTGCCCCATCCCCTTCACATTGCAGCCAAAATCTTCTTCAAAACCACTTATCTATAGGACAGCTCTGCTTATAATTTCACACTGGTTCTCCATTGCCCACAGGGAAACACCCAAACCTACTACTGAAATGCACAGTCCCAGCCCCCAGTGTGTCTTCTTCTCCAGTGTGACTTCCCCAGTGTGACTTCTACCCTCACCCCTGCTCTGGCCATATTGCCACTTGTGGTCTCCAATGTGAGGCTCCCCTCCCAAATTCGCCTACGAGAGGCCCAGCACGTTTTCTGTGCACAGCAGCTTCTCTTTGTTGTCCTGGGTCCCAAACCCAGTTCCAGAACCTGGAGCCTCTGCAGCCCCTCCCAACCCGCAGCCTGCTTTCCACTGGTGACCAAGCTTAGAGTGCCCCTTTTGGGGGCAGATGCAGCAGGCGAAGGTCCCAGCTCACTAAAGCCACAAGTCCAGCTTCTGCTAAAGATGCACTTTCGTCACCATCAATGTCCCCTCCACAGTGCCTACGTCGTACTGGAGTTTGCACGACCCATAGCACCTCCCCTGATGCTTGTAAGAACTGACACTTCCCTACTATCCACATGATTACAGTCAGGGTAACTCTGTTCTTCAGTGTGGCCACGTGTCCTGGCCAGAGGCCACTGGCCCAAGCCAGTAGCAGCCCCTTCCCTGGGACAGTCTAGATCAGGAGCTACATGAACATGCCCAGACTGAAGCCAGTCTTCAGAAGAATAAAAACAGTGCGGTCACTGCACATCCTAGATTCCCCACAGCCCTGTTTCCAGTCTCTTCCTGAAGCCTGATTTCCCCCTTGCCTTTGGTAGTTATAATACATACAAGATCCTTGTAATAAAATCCCTATTTTAACTCACACTCACGTGAGTGGGTCTTCAACTTGCAACCAAATGGTCCTAAACAGAATAATAAGACGCTGTAGAGACCAAAAGTGGCCTCTTGTGTGTGTGTGTGTGTGTGTGTGTGTGTGTGCGCGCGCGCGCGCGTGTGCGGATTACTACCTTTTGGGGGAAGAAACTGAGCTCAGAGATTAGCACTTGCTTGCACAGTGAGTCAGCTTCAGATCTGAGTCACAAAGTCAGGCCCACAGGCGGGTCCATAGGTGGAAGCCCCTGAAGTTAAGAGTACCTCTGTGGGTGGCCTGGGACCCTCAGAGATTAGCACACAGATACTCAGAGTGGCTGTGGATCTGTGATTAGGAGCTTTCTCTTCAGCATTGAGAGGGGAGGAGCCCCACATTTGGCCAGAGCACCTCAGATAATCCGAAGTGGTTTGGGGAAGGAGTCTGATTGGTTGTGCTGGGAAGCTGCAACCAGACCCCTGTCCCAGGGGAGAGGTGTTTTCACTGGAGGAGAGGGCTGCGGAAGCACAGCAGGTGCTGAGGACTGAGGTCACAATTAGATCCCAGTTCTTTTCCCTCTTTCTCTGACGACCCCCTCCCATCTCCACAACCAGGAACTACTTCCGGCAAGCTTAGGCGAGAGGTCCAAGACACTGCCTGGGCTCAAGGACTAGCCTGGACCTCTGAGTCCCCAAAGGGGCCACGTATGTCCGGATGACATCGCCACAAGGCCCCTTCATTCTCAAAGCTGCTCCTGACGACTTCTCAGTATCTGAAAGGGTTTGGCCGGGCCCTCTCATCATCCACCTCTGCAGGGCTAAGGGAGCGGCGCCGCAGAGCAGAGGCCAGTCAGTCCTCAGAGGGTGGGGCGTGGTGCAAGGTTGGGCCTGAGGTGGACAGAGAGGGCAAGTAACTGCTGGAGCCCAGCGAGGGGAAACCGACACTTGAACCAGAGGTGGGGCCGCAGGCCCAAGGGCGGAGCCAAAGCCGAAGAGACGTCCACTCCGCCCAGAAAAAGCGAACCTCAGGACCAGAGGGCGGAGCCAAGAATCGAGAGAGCGCTGATCAAGTCCAGCAAGGTAGAGTTTTAGGCCCAAGAGGCAGAGCCAAGAGTTGAAAGGTGGGCCTTCCTCTAGGCCTGCGGGGACAGAACCGAGCCTCTGGGGGCGGAACTGAGCCGGGAAGGTGGCGTCCGTATCTGCGTCCAAGAGCCGCCGGGTCCACCGGCCGCTCTTGCAGGGCCGCATCGCCGTGGTGGTGGACCAGGGCTCGGGCTTCACCAAGGCGGGCTTCGCGGGAGAGCACCAGCCGCGTCTGGTGCTGAAGAGCTCCAGCCTCGTGCCCAGCTGGGACCGGCCCGTGCTGCCCGGAGCGCCAGGCTGTGAGCTGGCGGGCGGCGTGGCTCGGGCGCACCCCATCAAGCACGGTGTGGTCGTGGACTGGGAGGCGCTGGAGGGGCTCTGGGAGCGCCTGCTGGTAGGCGGTTTGCGGGTGTGCCCAGAGCAGTGGCCCGTGCTGGTGAGCGATTCGCCGTCGGCGCCGCCCTCAAACCGCGAGAAGGTGGCCGAGCTGCTGTTCGAGGCTCTGGAAGTGCCCGCGTGCCACATGGCGAGCACTGGGTTGTTGGCTCTCTGCTCCACCGGCGCATTCAGTGGGCTGGCCGTGGAGGCAGGTGCGGGTGTGTGCCACGCCACGCCCATCTATGCGGGCCACTCGTGGCACAAGGCCACCTTCCGGCTGGAGGTGGCAGGCACCACCCTGTCGCGCTACCTGCGGGATCTGCTGGTGGCAGCGTGCCCGGATCTACTGCTGGAGACCGTACCCCGAAAGGCCATCACACAGCTCAAGAAGCGCTGTTGCTACGTGTCGCTGGACTTTGAGGGTGACCTCCATAACCCTGCCCGCCACCATCCAACTAACTTCTGCTTAGGCAAGGGCTGCTCTGTGTGCCTCAGCAGCGAGCGCTTCCGCTGCCCTGAACCCATCTTTCAGCCTGGTCTGCTAGGCCACACTGAGCCAGGACTGCCCACACTGGCCTTCTGGGCACTGCAGAGCCTGCCTGGAACACTGCGGAGGAGGCTGGCTGACACTGTGGTGCTGGCCGGTGGCTCCACACTTTTCCCTGGTTTCACTGAGCGCCTGGAAAGGGAGCTGGAAGCCCAGTGCCAGCAGAATGGCTGTGGGGCACTGCAGCCACACCTAGTGGCCAAGCCTGGACGCGGCACAGCAGTGTGGACAGGGGGCTCCATGGTGGCCTCATTTCACAACTTCCAACGCCACTGGATGACCCGGGCCATGTACCAGGAGTATGGCTCCAGGCTGGTGCATAAATTCTTCGACTGAGTCACACTGGACAAGAAGAGCTGGTGCTACCAGGGGGCAGCAGAGGCTTAGTGGGCTGAGCTGAAGCTCTATCAGAGGCATAGAGTGCCAGATAAAAGTCTCAGATGACTGGAGTTGGCAGAGTCATTGTGTGGTGATGGGTCACCCCCTATCCCTTTCTGGGCCAGGCGGAGGTGGTCTGGGGCCCTCCTGTGACCTGCAGTTTGAATTCCCCCTAACCAGTGCCAGCTCAGAGAATGCCTCTTCAGCTGTGCACGCCCAGGGCCCTGTTTCCATGGCAATAAGGAAGGTGATGACCATACTTGTGTACAGGTCACAGATACAGAAGTTGCTGCAACATGCCAACCCCTCATACTGTGCCATTCGCATTCCCATCCCATGCCAGACCCCAAGGAGTGACCCTTTGAAAAGCTACTATATCCCATGTGAAAGCAACCAGAGGGGCAGCTTTCCTCAGCTGATCATCCACTGGCTGAGGGTGTCAGTTTCTCCTTCTGTGAAAAATCCCAGGATTGCTCACTGCTCCCTCTTTGCCCCCTTATTAAGAGAGCTGTGGACCAAAGGGAAGTGGAGACATCTCTAAAAAGGAACACACAAAGGCAAGTGCAGCTTGTGGGTTTTTTGAAGTCACCATATAAAGGCTGTGAGCACTGATTATGCTTGTGCACACCTGTCCCCATGTGCACGCAAATGCAGGTGCACACATGCCTGCCTACTCCCGAACATCCTCGGGCCAGGTCCTGCCCCCGCTAGGCTCCGCACACCAGTGTGGGCCTGTGGACACACGCGCAAGCACACCACACCCCAGGCCATCCCTACTGGGTCCTAGGCTTGATATCCCATAATAGTTAGTTCTGGCCAATCATAAAAACAGTAGAAGCAGCATCTCCAGTTATTAAGTACCTACTGTGTGCTAGGCATAGTTCTGGGTGTTGAAGAGAGAGAACAAGATAGACAAAATCCCTGCCTTCATTCTCATTTAATTGTCACAGTGTATGGAGGCAGGCTCTATTTTTACCCCCAGTTTATAGATGAGGGGACTGAGGCCCAGAGAGGAAAAAGTACACAAACAGAAAGTGGGAGAGCCAGGATTTGAACCCACTCCTCTAGGTCCACAGCCCTAAGACAGTGGAGGCTCGCCCAGCACGGCAGACACCCCCGTGCTCATTTTGGGCCCTGCACCCATCCTGTCAGCTCTTTCACTCACCAACTTGGTGGTGTCCATGGCGGTGAGCACTGCACGGTTCAGGGACTCCAGCGCAGCCAGCACAGGCCGGTAGACGCCCAGGTGTTCTGAGAAGTAGTCTGTGGGCAGAGGGGGTGTGCCAAGGTTCTGCCCCTCTCCCCATCTACCCAACCCAGACCTTATCCACAGCCAACCAGGCCTCATACCGTGACCCCAGCCCATCCTACTCCGTCAGGAGACCAGCGACAAACCCTCGCCACATCCAGCCGCCCCAGAAATCCCAGGAGACAAGAGCTCCAGTGGGCCTACTCACCACACAGTTTCTCCGTCTCCAAATTGCTGCAGGGAAAAGAGAAGGTGCCCTTCAGTCTCTCACATCTGAGCCTGGTAAACTGGCACTTTAAAGCCAATGTTCCTCTCCCCTTCCCCCGCAGCTCAGTCTGACAAGGTGGCAACTCCTGCCTCTCCTCCAGGTTAAGTTGCTCAGTGGGCAGACACTGTGGGATGAGGGGAGGGGAAGGGACGGGGCAAGGAGGGGCAAGGATACTACTGCCGCATTAAACATTCTCCGAGGGCAAAAACTCTTGGCCTCCAAGGAAATTTCAGGCCAAGAGAAACAGGTGTGGACACAGGCCAGAGAGGAGTGGTCAGAACTGGGAAGGGAAAGCCAGAGCTTGGAACGTACAGAGAAGGCATGGGGTATTATTTGGTAGGTCAGGGAGGGCTTCCTGGAGGAGTGGCTGCCTATGTCAGGCCTTGAAGAACAAGGAATTTGACTGGACTATCTTGTGGTGGGGTGGGTTCAAAGGGTCCAGCCTGAGACTCAGGATGGGGGGTTGGGGGCATGGGAGCCGTGAATGTTGACCCAGAGTCTCAAATTTATTCTAAGGAGATGAGGGAGGAAGGGAAGTGAGAGGGAGGGACAGCTGTGTATGTGCTGTACCCCTGTGAGGAAGCATGGGGAGGAAAGTGTGCAAACCCATGCTAAGGCCTGTAGATGTGGGAGCACACGTGGGGAGGTGCGTGCGTGTTTATGCACCTGCATCCATGGGTGGACGCAGGCAGGGCCCAGCTGTCCCCAGGCATCCACTGATCCCTGCAGGAAGCAGGATTGGGGGGTGTGTGTGGGCTGAACCATGGGTGGTGACTCAGGCCTGGCTATTTTAGGGTCCCAGTTGGAAGCAGTGTGATGGGCAAGGCTGGAGCCAGGGAGGTGGTGAGTGGGCGGGAAAAACTTGGCACCAGGCCCTGGCACCCCTCTCCCTACCTCCTCCCTCCTCCTGTCCTCCATAAGGGACCAAAGCAGCAGGGCACCCAGTGGGGTACAGACAACCGGGCCTTCCATCTTCCCATGGCTCTTCCTCCTCCCTCTTGTACTCACTCGGTAGAATGCCCGTCAATGCCGCTGAACAGCTCTCGCAGCTCCCCAGGGCTGAGGACCCCGTCGGCAAAGTAATTCTGGAATTCCTCAAATGAGAGCTTACCATCATCTGACGGGTGGGCAGGAAGCAGAGTCAATATCCCTAACCTCTGGCTGCACCCTGCCCACCAGGTCCAGGTCCCCCAAAGGCTTCACAGCATCCTTTCATACCCACCCAGCCAGGTAGAATGGGATTCTGAGCTTGGTGGGGGAGCTGGCTGTTGGGGACAAAAGGGCTGGAGCCTCCAGAGATGCCCACTTAAGGCAACAGGGACCACTTTGCCTGCACCCAAGGGACAGGGCATTACACACATGGAATTGGATAGGGACAAAAATATTTGCCATATGAGGAAACAAATGAACAACAGCCTGGGACACAGCCAGATCATGGCAAGGTCAAGACATCTCTTGGAGAACTTGGGGGCTGAGACTCTGCCCCACATGCAGGCCAGCCTGGCCCCAGGGTAGAGGGAACCTTTGTGCTGTGGACCCAGGCCCTTTCCTAAGGAGCCACAGGGTGGCTGATGAGACCTTCCTAAGGGTTGGGGCCTCTGTAAGAAGCAGCAGGCTGCTCCGACCAGTGTGGCTCAGTTGGTTGGGCATCATCGTGCAAAGCAAAAGGTCACCAGTTCAATTCCAGTTCAGTCAGGGTACATGCCTGGGTTGTGGTTTTGGTCCCTGGTTGGGGCCCGTGTGAGAAGCAACAAATCAATGCTTCTCTCCCCCTCCTTCTCCCTCCCTTCCCCTCTCCAAAAAATAATGAAAAAAAGAAAGAGAAGCAGCAGCAGGCTGGCCCCAGAGGGAATGACCTTGTCATGGGGCCTGCGGCAGAGGCCGAGAGCACTTCAGCAGGGTGGCTACAGACGTTGGGGGTCTGGCCTGTAAGGTCTCTAAGCAGGGGGATCAGACAGAAAGCTCTGATCCAAAAGAGACTCTGCATCTTGGTCAATGGGCTGGGACAATGGTCTCCACCAATTTGAAGAGACCCAGGGAGAAGAGCTGAAGGGTGGGGACACAATCCAATCTCAAGGAGGCTGAAACACGTGAGGGTCTGAAGACCCCAGACAGAAGGCCTCAGCTCAGACCCTCACCTGGCCAGTCAGGGTACACTGGGCTGTTCTGGGTCATCTATGGGCAGGAACCTGCTTGCTTACGGGGTACCTTGCTTTCAGGGTTTTCCCAGACCAGGGTCTGAGACTGCCCAGAACCTGGGGCAGACAGAGCTGACTCCCTGGAGCCAGCTGTCTCATGCCCAGGCCCACCCTGGGTCCAGGTGGTTGGTCACATGGAGAGTTACTGAATCCTCTAAAAATCTGAGAGTAAAATCCCCCACAGGGCCTCATCTCTACTAGCCCACACTTCCCAGCCTCTCACACAGGAAGCCTGGGACCAAGAATCACGCCGACCTGGTTCAAGGTCCACCACTTATAGGCTGTGTTACCTCAGGCAACCAGCGTCACCTCTCTTGGCCCCTACTCCTTCATCTGTGAAATGGGGTGAAGAACAGGAGGTCATATACAGGGAGGTACCCACCACTGTGCCAGGGCAGTGCGTGAAAGCAAGCCTCTACTTTCAGCCTCTGGCTAGACCACATTCCCTCCACGCCATCCTGCCAAACCTGGCTCAAAACAGCGCTTCCTCTGGGAAGGATGCCTTGATTGACTCTCTTGGTTTGAATCCCCCAAGATTTTTCTCCATTCTAGACTGTACCCCAAACCCCCACCCAGCCTCCATGATGTCCCCAACCTCCCCCTCCCCCTCGCTGTGGGACTCAGGGGAAGCCATACTCACCATTCTTGTCTGCTCTTCGAAAAACCTAGAGGACAAAGGGGCATGGATGGGAGCTGAGTGGGGTCTGGGAGGTAAGAGGCCCCCCGCCCAACTCAACAGGGCTCCAGCTGGCTAGCCTTTCCTCCTGCCCAGCTCAGCCCTGCAGGAGCCTTCCAATGAGGGGAGCAGAGGAAGAGCACACAGCAGGTCCAACTGCTTGCTCACTTCTCCTGCGGGGCCGGGCCTCTGGGGGGTACTCTAGGCCAGCTCCCTGCACCCCCCATCTCCCACACTGAGTCTATCCTGGTTTCTGTCTGATGCATCAGCCCTTGGCACAGTCCCAGCTTGAGGAAGGTAGGGAGATGGGCCAAAATGTGGCCTAAGACTCCTGGGCAACTCTCCCAGACCTGAACCCTCAACTCTGAGGTGTGGCCACGGTCCATCCCAAACTCTGCACATCCTTGTGAGCCTGTCCTTCCTTTGCGGGTGCCTAGGTTTTCGGCCTAGGGCGTGGGAGAGCAGGCTGGAGTTAACCCTTCCAGGACTGGGGCTTGCCCTGAGGCTGACTCAGTGTGTGTGTGTACATCTGTGCATGCAGGGGGCAGTGAGGGTGGCGGTAGGCAAGGGTGGATGAACTGTATGTGAGGAGGAGCAGAGGCAAAGAGCAACAGAGGCAGGAAAACAGAGAAGAGTCAAGACATGGTCCTGCCTCTCCCAGGGACCAGACTCACCCAAAGCTGCCCAGCAAAGGAGACCAGCAGCCAGGGAAGGATGGGCATGCCAAAGCGTGGACAGAGCCCCTGTCAGTCCCAGGTGCTAAATGCCACTCCCCTCTGGCTGTTTTCTCAGTGTAGGTGAAGCTCAGGGATAAAACTAACTACTAACCAGAAGCCTTACTCAGAGAGGATCTGCCACTGGCTTGAGGTCAGACAGCAGCCCGGTGTGGCCTGGCTGGGGCAGATAGAGATACTGGGGGTGCTAAGCCAGGAATAAGGACACCAGGAGCAGGTTTTCCATCTGGAAAATGGGAGGGTCATGTCCCTTTCTAGCCAGGACTGTGGTCAAGGTGCTGAGTCACTGGGGGATAGTGGGGAGAGGACAGGAGTATGGCCTTTCCCACAGGCAGGAACCTCTAGGGGTGCGAGTATGAGGGGGCCAGGTCGGGACTGAGCACTGGGGTGAAAGGTGGGAAAGGGGCTCAGGGCAGTGAGCCAGGTCAGGCTGCTCCACGCTGGTGCCCATGGAGGATGCAGGCCACCAGCCACACAAGAGTGTACAGACTACAGAGGATGACTGTGGGCAGCCTTGACCAACTCCAGGACCACACCGCCCCTGGGTCAGGTTTAAGGGACTCTACGGTCAGCATTGGGTCTTACTCTTCCAGGCCCCCTGGCTGGATCAGCCCAGCTAGGGGCTGCCTTAGAGGAGTATTGCAACTGTTCCTGTGATCAAGTGTTGATAACCTCCACCCCGCCAGAAACACAGCTGGGGTGGATTCGGGGGGCAGGGGGCACAGGGGCACTGACACTGAACCAAAGACAAGGAGGCGAGAAAGAATGAGGGGCGGACGAGACACAGGAGCAACGGGGTAAAGAAGGGAGAACGGACACAGACAGCAGAGCCACAGAAACATAGTGAGAGAGACAGGGCCCCAAAAAGACCTGGAGGGAGTGATAGAGACAGGGAAAAGGCAGCAAGAGACAAGCCAGTAGAGATGATAAGAGACAGAGGGCTCGGCGAGACAGGGAGAGGTAAGACCTGGAGAGAGCCCACCAGACACCGTGAACCCCCAGGGCTAGAGAGCCAACGCCCCCTGACCGCTCCGCACTCACATCCTGGAACAGTGCGTGTCCCGCAGAACCAGCGGCTGGCGTGGGGAGCCGCGGAGGCTGAGGTGCGGGCTGCTGGATCAGGCACACGGTGAGTAGCCCCGCGCATGCCATGGCGCCGCCACCACTGGGGTCCAGCTGGGCTGAGGATCCGGGATCTAGCTACCACTGCCCCGCCGCTGCTAGGGACTGGGGAAATTGGGAGGGGCTCCCGCCTATTGGCGCCGGCGCAGACCCCAAGGCCCCGCCCCCGGAGCTCCACCCCCTGCCAACAGCAGCCGAGACTCCTCCCCACCCGCCCGGGAGCCCTCCACAAGCCCCTGCAGGGACCGTTTTCCAGTCTGGCAAAGGGGAGCGAACTGGTTCGAGATGCAAAATGGAGACACCTAACCCTGTCCCCCTTAAAAGTTCTGTCACCAGAGGCTTCCAGAAGGGTGGCCACTGCTAGGGAACTACGGAAGGAATCCTTCCCACCAGGGACTAGCCAAGAAAATGACAGCCTGGGAGCACAACCAGGAACAGGTGAGGGGCTGCACAGGCCCACCAAGGCTAGGTCCCACACCATTGTACAGCAAACTGCAGAGCAGTACTGTGACACCTAGTTTAAAGTGACCACCCCTGAGCATCTGTATCCTCTTCGCAGAATGGGGGTAATTGATAGGGCTTAAAAACTAGGACGGGCTCAAAGCCCACTGGAGGGTTTGTTAAAACAGGTGTGGACAACCTCCCAGTCTACCCAACCCTCTGCCATTCTGGCCCCTGCTTCCACCCATCCTTCACACAGCGACCAGTGGGAGCTTCCAATATATAAAGCAAGACATTACTTCCCAGGCTCATCAGCGAGTCCTTGGCCCCTGAATAAAGCCTGCCCGAACGTCTCTCCACTCTGGCCCACACCTCAGGTTCTGTGTTTGTTCCCTTCTGGCCCAGGGCCTTTGCCCACTCTGCCCTCTGCTTCATGTGTTTTCACCCTGTTAACCATTTACCACTCTCAGCTCAAGTACTTTCTTTCAGGAAGCCCTCCCTGATTTTGTGAGTCTCCTCCAGACCCCGAAAGCCCCATGATGGGAGGAATCTGAAAGACACTGACACAATTGGTCAGTGGTGATTATTTGTTGCATGTTTACAAATGCCCAGAAACATCTAGAAGGAACATTGTGGAGTACCTGTTTAGGGCTGGGGAAAGGTGAGTTCCCATATTACTTTATTAGATCAGTTTTTAAATTAGGATAAAACTGGTGAAGCCTACCTTCTTTCTTCTGGCTGTGAGACTCAAAAGACAGAAAACTAAACAGACGGGGAGAAGGTGAGAACGGGCATTTTCCCCAGCAATCTTGACCTTTTCCTAGATTTGCTCCCAGTAGTCCCAAAACCCAGACAAAACACCATCAAAACATTTATTAAAACCAAAGCAGGAGGGAACAGAACTGTTAGAAAGGCAAATCAAAGTGCAGATTGGAGGGTGGGGCAGAGCAAGAAGTGGAGAGGGCACTTCAAATGCCACAGGAGGGGCCCCTGTGGGTCGGGCTTGTGGGGGAAGTCTTTCACCCACCCCTCCTGCCCACCCTGTCAGTGAAGGTCCCCCACTCACCTCTCCCATCTCACATCCATCCGGGTGGGCAGCTGGAGCCCTGCAGTGATCCCCTGGAGAGGGACCACCCCCTTGATCCACCCATGGCTGTCAGTCAGTCAGTCTGTCTCCCTCCCTCACTTTCCCAATAAATAAAACCGCTCAGGCCTCAGCTCCTTCAGAGTGGGACAAAGAACCATTCAGAGACCCCTGCTCACTCAGGGGTATAGGAAATTAGAACACCAGCCTCACATCCCTCCTACCCTTTGCTGGTGCCCCAGGCTTGCCAAAGAGGCCTTGATAAATAAATAACGCTCCATTAAAGCTTCGATCAGAAAAACCTTTAAGACAACAGAAGTGCTCTCACTGTCCTGCAAACAGCAAGCCCAGGCCTCACCACCTGGCCTGGTCAGCATGCAGGATTCTGGGGGCAGGTGGCCACCCTGGGCCTTGTGGGGCCCCTGGAGCAAGGAGACCAAAAGTGCAGTTAGAGCCCCCACCACACACACACATGGACTCATGCACACACATGTGGACACACTGGGGCGTGTTTTCAGTGCACGCACAGATGTGTTCACCTTCATTCCCCGGTTCATGCACACACACATGCTTACACACCACTCACCCTGTGTATACACATGTTGGGTGCTGGGTGCATGCACATACACACCACAAACAGAATCCTTCCCTTCCTGGCTTGCTCCACCTCTTAGCAGTAGCCAGACCCCAGAGCTAGAAGCTTCTGGAGACAGGAGAAAAGGGTATAAGTTAAACATTTCCAATCAGGCTAGGAGGACGGCCAGGAGCAGGGGGCTCCAGGACTGCAGAAACAGGGTGGGCACCTCAGGAGGCCCCGGTCTCTGTAAGCCCCATCAGAAATCCAGGGGGGTGATGTCCCCAAAATCACAGTCAAAGAGGTCTTTGATGCCCTCGCCCTCCTCAAGGCCAAAGTGGTAGTCGAGGGCCCCGTGCGGGGGAGACAGGCTGATGAACTCTTCAGGGAGGAGGTTGGAGAAGTCCTCCCGCACATGCTCCAGGAGTGAGTCGGCCGCTACCAGTGGGGACAGGTGGTCCTCGTCCATGGGGGCCCGTAGGCCGCCCGTCCGGGAAAGCAGAGGTTCTGGGGAGATGGGGGAGCATCACAGGCCGGGGATGCCCCAGCAGGGAGGGTAGAGGGACTGTTATGCCACCCACCCACCTTTCGCCCACTCACCCTTCACCTACCTTGCTCCAGGCTGAGCAGGGACTGGCTGGGATCCATGCCAGGTGTTGAGGGGGCAGATGATGATGGTGGCACTGTGGTGGCAGGATCAGCTGTCCTGTCTTCCTCCCCAGAAGCTGCTCCCTGGGACGGGGTCTTCCCAGGGCTGATCCCACCGGCACTCTCCTCAGGGCACAGGAAAACATCGATGGGGCCCTGTTTGCTCTTAAGGGAGATCTGAAAGGTCTGGGTGGAGGCAGCAGGCAGGGTAAACTGAGGCTCTGCTGACCACCACCTCCCTCTCCCCGCCCATCTTGGTTGGGCTGAGGGTCCCACGCCTCACCTCTGAGGAGTCCACGGCTTGAAGCTGGGTCTCGGGAGGGGCCTTGATTACCATGACCATCTGCTCTGCAGGGTCTGCGATGCTGCGAAGGTCCTGGCAAGTCACATAGGCCAGGGTTGGTGGAGTCAAGAGCCATATGACCTTTGATCTCTAGGAAGCCACCCACTTAGCTAAGGCAGAGCCCACACTTGCTTAGTTAATTCCGTCCTCTCCATCCTTTACCTAGCACACAGTTGGTGCTCAAGCCAACCTCATGCCCCCAAACCTCAATTTCCACATCTGGACGATGAGTCTATTCTGTCCATCTAATCTCAAGGTAATGATGGCTGCCTGCAATAAGACCTGGTGATGAGAATTTATTCTGACTCATGATCTTGGTGTCAGTTAGTGGTTGTCCAAAATTTATAAACAGCCTTGGCTGCTGTGACTCGGTGGATTGAGCACTGGCCTGTGAACCAGAAGGTCGCTGATTTGAGTCCCAGTCAGGGCACACGCGTTGACTGTGGGCCAGATCCCTGGTTGGGGGTGTGCGGGAAGCAACCAGGCAATGTCTCTCACACACCGACGTTTCTCTTCCTCTCTTAAAAATAAGTAAATAATATCTTCAAAAAATTAAAAAACATAAGTTGAGTGTTCACTTAAAAGAATAATAAAGCTTATCTTAAAATAAAGTTTCTATTTTTGTGAATCATAAAAACTTGTACCTCTAAGTCTGAAGCTACAACCATGTACCGAATCCCTGTACTAAACATTTGTTATTGCTGGTACTAGCTTTCCTTGTTTTAATTTAGCAATTTTGGAATTGTATTTTCCCCTCCTTATACAGATAAAGCTGGGACTCAGAGAGGTGATGTAACTGGCTCAGTGTCAGTGTGAGTAAATGCTGAGCCAGGACTTGCACATAAAGCCAGAGCCCTCTCCGGAACCCAGGCCCGGAGTAGCCTCTCTAGTCTCACTTGGGTAGGGCCCAGCCCACCAGGCCTGCCCCCCACATAAGCTAAGGATATCGTTGGCTGTCGGCATCCTCAGAGAGCAGCCGCAGCTGAGTGGTACAGACGTGGATCAGTTGGTCCAGCTGCCGCTCACTCTCCTGCAGTTGCTGGAGGTCCTGGGTCAGTCCTTCAAGCCGCCCACCGATGCCCACCGCTGCGTGGCTGCCTCTGTGGGAACACACAGGGAGGGTTAACGGCTCCTGGGCCCTCTGCCCAGGAGCTCTGACCCTCTGCACCCAGATGGACTGGCATGGGTTTAAAAATCAGACCTGCATTTCTGTAAACATCCACTTGTCCCTTAAATGAAGCTGGATAAGTAAGTGATGGTACAGACATGCCATGACGTATTACACAGCTGTATTAAAGGATGCCGATGCATTAGCTGCATAGACACGAAAGTACTTCTAAGCTGCTGTCCAGTAAAAAGAAAAAAAAAGATGCAGTATGGAATGATCTATCAAACACTGAAAAAAGGTATATAACCCAGTGACTCCACTTCTGGGTATATATCCGAAGAAATCCAAAAACACTAATTTGAAAGAATATATGTGTCCCTATGTTAACTGTAGCATCATTTACAATAGCCAATCCATTTACATTATTTATAATTGGGATATGGAAGCAACCCAAGTGTCCATCAATAGATAAGTGGATAAAAAAGCCGTGGTGTGCACATATGAAATGGAATTATTCAGCCACAAAAAAAGAATGAAATCTTACCATTTGCAACAGCATGGATGGACTTAGAGGCTAGCATGCTAAGTGAAGTAAGTCAGTAAGAGAAAGACAAGTACCATAAGATTTCACATATACTGTGTGGAATCTAAACAATATAAACAACACAGAAACAGACTGATGGTTGCCAGACGGGAAGGGGATTGGGGAACTGGGGGGAAAAGGTGAAGGAACTGAGTACAAATCAGTAGTAACAAAACAGTCACGGGGACATAACGTACAGCATAAGGAATATAGTTAATAATATTGTAGGCCCTGGCTGGTGTAGCTCAGTGGATTATAGTTAATAATATTATAATCACTATGTATGGTGCCAGTTGGGTACTGGAAATATCAGGGGGTCACTATAGAGTATGATTTTCTAATCACTATGCTGTGTAACTGAAACTAATACAAAATAATTTGGGATGCAAACTGTAACTGAAAAAGAAAAGGTAGACGTGTCAAGGAGAGGAATGCAGGAAGACCAGGGAAAGAGGTGAGAAGGAAAAAATAAAACAAGAATGAACAAGAATAAAACATCTACAGAAGCCAGAACAGTGGCCACCTGTGGTATGATCGGTGGGCAACAACTGGGAAGGGCACAAGGAAACTTTCTGGGGTGCCGAAAACGCTTTGTCCTGATCTGGATGGTGGGTACACAGGTGAAGAAATATACAAAGCTGCACTGAGCTGGATATACAAGATTTGTGTACTTTCCTGCACCTGTCACCTCAGGAAAGACACCTCCCTCTCTAAGCCTCAGTTTCCCCATGTATAGGACGAGGGTCTTGCTGTCAGCTCCTCCAGGTTGACCCGGCCCAGGCCTCTGCCCGCCCTCCCGTTTGGCGGGTACCTACAGCCATTGGATATGGTTCTTAGACTTCTTGGTAATGAGGTGGATGCCCTCAAGGACATTGGTGATGTCGTAGATGCGCCGTTTCTGCACCTTCAGCACCTCAGCTGCCCAGTTCAGGTCAACAACGCCATCAGCTGAGTGGCTCAGCAGCTCCAGGAAGCGTTTGGTGGTCAGGTTCAGAGATGTCTCATAGCGTGACTTCTCCCCCGGAGATTTCACACCTGGGGAGGGGACAGGTAGGGCAGGGTCCCTCAGCACCACCCCTACCTCCGGTTAGGCTAGCCTCCCTGGCAATGCAGGGCAGGAGGATGGGGGTGGGGTGGGGTGGGCAGATGGCTCCTTCCCTTGGTGAGGCCAAGCAGGGAGGCCCTGTGGCTGCTGCCTGCCAACCACAGCATTCCTCTTCCGGCCGGGGAACTCCCGACTCCTGGGGGCTGGGGAAGCCATGCCAGGCGGCCACTCCAGCTGCCCTTTGGGGCCCCCAGAGGCCTGGCTCAGGCCCAGGCCTGACAGACCAGAGCTTAGTTTGGAAGCATGTTTGTCTGTCCACACCCCTAACCTGGGCCCAATCAGGGGGCCTGCTCTAGCCTGAGCTCTGTGGGTACCTTTCCCTGGATGGCGGCCTCTCCCCCGGGTTGGCCCGCTGCTCTCCGCCAGGTACTGATGGTCAGTTTCCAGGTCCAGCCTCCGCTTCACCTGTGGTAAAAACAATGGGAGGATACCCAGTAACCAGAAGAGTGAGGCCACAAGAGACCCAGCTGAGCCTCCTGGGCCACCCTGCCTCAGTTTCTCTACTAAGATGCCTATGTGTGTAAGGGGAGACCCTAGGGAACACAACCTTATCACACAGGATGGACCACTCAACTGGAAGGCAGAAGACACATTTAAGTCGTAGCCCCACTACTACCTACCTAGGGGCTTGTGGTGGCTTTAAAATATGTCTGTAAATTTTCTGATACTTCTTTCAAGAGATGGAGCCTTCCCCTTAAATATGGGCCAGATCTGGTAACTTGCTTCTAATGAACTGAGCGCGACAGAAGTGACACTCTCTCTTCTGAGACTGGATCAGAGACCCACTGGAGCGCCCTCCTTGCTATTTTGGATCACTCACTCTGCAGGGAGCCAGTGGCCATTTCATGCAGGTCCTCGAGCAGCCCTAAGGACAGGACCAAGCGGCAAGGAACTGAGGCCTCTTCCCAAACAACAACTTGGGTGAGCTTAGAAACAAAGCCTCCAACCCGTCCTGCCTTCTGACGACAGTAGCTAAGTCCAACACTTTAGCTGCCACCGCAGTAGACACCCTGAGCAAGGAGCACCCAGCTAACTCTTCCCTGAATTCCTGACCCACAGGAACGAGGCGATGTTTGTTTTTAGCCCTTCGGATACAGGTCCCTTGGGCAAGTTACCCGCTCTCTGGTTTCTGAGAACATGGCGGCAGCTAGTGCTCACCCTGTGCTTTGCATGGAGTAGTTCGTTCCACCTAACGGACCAGCAGCACAGTAATGCCCATTTTATGAACTACAGACATGATCCCTGAAAGTATAGTTTTTGGCGCCACTTTACAGAAGCAACCGAGGCCCAAGGTCATACAGCCAGGAAGTGGCAGAGGCAGGTGTCCCTGATTTAGTCACACACGCAAGGATGGAGATCGCCCTGTAAGTCTCACAGGTGTCTCAAACACATCCCAAACCTGACGTACCTCCCCTCCCCCCTCCACAGCGTTTCCCAAGCTAGAGCCTCATGCAGCCCAGCTGCTGACCTTGTCACATTAACTTGCCAAGAAATCCCATCACCAGAGCCACACTGCCTTCCATGTGGGACCTTTCAGGTGTCTTCCCACTGGTCTCCCCACCTCCACCTGTCCCCCTCTACGGTAGTATCCTCACCTGTCACCTCACATGAACTGCTGCTGAGACATATTTCTTCACAAGCCTTCGCCCATGCTGGTCCCCTCCCTCCTTCCTACCCTTCATGCCTACTTCTTCGGCGGGCAGGCACCTTACTGAGTCTGTCTGACCCTGCAACAGACACTGTGCCTCCCCTGCCTCAGAACTGCCTTGAATCCAACCTTTTCCCACACTGCCTCTCGCTACAAATTTCTGCAGGTGGGTTTGTCTCACCAAGAAGCCAGAGGCAGGCACTGGGTCTAAATAATCTCTCTACACAGGGCCTGGGCATCAGTAAATGTTTGCTGAATGAACACCCCACGGGCTGACGGACCCAGGCACTCCCTGTCACATACACATTCCTGGATTCTCTCAGGCGGCCCGGGTGGAAGAGGTAGCACGTGCTGGGCGCTTCCTGTGCGCCAAACGCGGCTAAGTATTGGGTTGTCAAAAAGTTCGTTTGTTTTTTTCCATACGATGGCTCTAGTAGCGCTTAGTTTTGAACATCATGCGAAACAATTCTGTCAGACTGTATTATGACAGCTGTCATATCAGCATGCATTTAAAAAACCTTATCAAAATTGGTGGATTTTTGTGTAGCCACTTTAATATTGAAGATGGAAGAAAATATGCAACATTTTTAGTATATTATGCCTCATTATTTCAAGAAAGGTAAAAACGCAACTGAAACACACACACACCAGAGAAGATGTGTACGGTGTATGGAGAAGGTGCTGTGACTGATCAAATGTGTCAAAAGTGCTTTGCGAAGTTTCATGCTGGAGAGTTCTCACTGGATGATGTTCCATGGTCGGGCAGACCAGGTGAAGTTGATGGCAATCAAATTGAGACATTGAGAATAATCAACGTTATACTCAAAATATCCAAATCAAGAAAGTTATTTGAGAAAATTAAAAATGTGTCTTATTTTAGGAAAAAGACCGTAACAGACTTTCTGGCCAACCCAGTAACTGCTCCACCTGCATTCACTATCACACCCTCCCACCAGACCTTGCAGCAGCTGCTGTCCTGACCCGCACTTATTGAGGAGCCTTGCACCTCAGAGAGGCCACACAAGACAGTGCAAGGTAGAGGCAGGATTGGAAGCTTAATGGGCTGGCACAGAGCCCACATTGATACCCACCACAGGTCCTGCCTCCCTAGAACCTAGCCCAGAAGCCAGGCCCCTAAAAGCCAACCAGAATGCTCCCCCTCTCTAGCCTTTCCCCTACGGCCTGAACCCTAGCAAGCTCCTGACAAGTGCACCCGTTGCTATCTCCCTGTTCCCCAGGCCCTTGGCCACCCTGAAGGCAGGTCAATGCCATACAACAAGGGCTCAAGCAGATGGATGCCCATTTCTGCCAACGCTCTCTCCGGATCCTGGCACAGGGGCCCTGCAAGGCACAGAACGCCGGCGAAAGAACCTGGACAGCTCAAGTACCCATCCCTGGGAGGAGGCTACGGAAACTGCGGCTCCCCCAGACCCTGGAATGCCACAACTGTGAATGACCGAGGCAGGTCAACACAGAATCCTCTCAGACACTGACAAGAAAAACAGTTTTAGGGCAATGCCTGCATAGAATCTCTTTTTGGATTAAAAGCTCATGAAACCTTTTTTCTCTGGTTCAGTTTCTATTATCATAAATGCATTTCAGGGGTAACCTATGTACGGAGGGAGGGTCATGGGGGATCGTTACCTTATCTGTAAAGTGTGGACACTGCACTGTTTGATCATGAAAATAAAGGAAAACTACAATTTTTAAACTTTAGAAAAACTGTTACAACCACCTAATATAGGCTTAAGATAACAGAAGGAAAAATGGATGGAGCTGGGATCCTGCCCCCTTTAACTTTTTAGTCTCTGAAATCTTTTTCTATAGTTAATGTGTATTATATTGAGTTAGGTTTTTTTTAAGGTGATGGCACCAGCTTGAGGTAGACGGGAAGGTCCAGGAGCAATGGCTGAATTGTGGAACCCATATGCAGGAGGTACCCAAGGAATGCTCACTGATGCAGAAACTGAACCTGTAGCTTGTTTCAAGAACTGCCCCGCCAAAACACCAATGCCGTGAGCTAGTGACTACCCACAGATATGAGCTTCGGCGTGTTGGTGGGCAAAAGCTGGGCCCACTGCCAGCCCCCACCAGAAAATGCCTACTAGCCCGACCGTGAGGGAAGAGGCCTCACTAACTCAACAACTAATGAATGAGTGGAATGCTTAGGCCCACTGAGGCTGCCTTGGGCGCCACAAGGAGTGGAGCAGAGGGCATGTTTCATTGGCCCAGTCCCTGTACCTGGAATTCAGTTCCTGAGGGCAGGACCCATAGCCCTGAGCCTCCAGAATACTTGTCAAGTCAGCTACATGGGAAAGTTATTTTCTAGACACCAAGCTGGTACCAGCTGACACAGGCCACTAGGGTATATAGGAGACAAGCCAGAGGACCCACTCCTGATACACCTGCCTCCTGCCCTTCGCCCCAACTATCACTCACTAGGAGGAAGCGCCCCTGGGCTTCCTTTAATCTCTATTAGCACCTCTAGGAGGCAAGGCACCCAGTGGTTGGCGTAACCACTCAGGAAATTTGGAATGGTTCCACCACTCACTAGCTGAATGACTAGGGAAGGTTCTAATGTCTCTCAGCCTCAGCTTCCCCATCTGTGAAGGGGGAAAGTTGTCAAGAGGGTGAAACAAATTCACTGGGTAGAGAGCTTGGCAGAGCCTGACAAACGAAAATGTCTCAAAACAATGGTGCTACTATTATTATTAGCACCTCAGTGATTCCGGAAAGGAAGGCAGCACTGGGCACAGGGCCAAAGGGGTCAGGGGATGCCTCAGGGACCAGCTGCCACCTAGGCCTCCACCAGCAGTTGAGCAGCTTCCACTGAACTTGCCCTGGGCCCTGCCTCATCCCTCCCACTTGCCCCAAGCCCCCTGCTGAGACCCTATTCTGCCTGGCAAGTAGTCCCTGCCTGCCAGTCTGTGCCCCACCTTCACCCACAGGCTGTGCCAGTCAAACTGGTCTCCACACCCTGTCCTGCAGCCCACAGGTCCAAGCACCAGGCCTCCACTCCCTTCTTCCCATGTAATTCAGCCATCTCTTCTTGGCCCCCCAGTCTGAACTTATCTTGAGCCTTGTGCTCAGGGAGCATTTTATCAAGACATCTCCTCGGGATGTTTACTCTCTCCTGACACTGAGAGCTTCCTTCCTCTCCAGCTCCCAGAGGCCCAGCCCACCCCGGACTTCCAAGGGGCCCAGGGGTCTGCTTGCCTGATTAATGAGGTTCCATGGCAACCAGAGCCTGGGAGGGTGGAGGGTAGCAGATGGAGGGACAGGCAGAAGGAGGGGAATCAGCAGCTGGCCCAGTCACCCCGCCCTTCAGAGAAGGCCTCCCAGCCAGGCCTGTCCCCAGAGCTCCAGAGGCCCAGGCCTGCACCTGGCAGTCTAGCATCCAGGCAGGAAGGAGGACTTCCTCAATGGTTCTTCAACAGTCTGGCCCCAAGATGCTCCCCTTCACCTCCCCAAGCAGCCATGCCCAGTACCCAGCCACAAGTTCTGGTCTGAGGCCAGCAAGCCTGTTCAAATCCCAGTCCCACCACTTGCAGCTGTGTGACCCAGGGAAAGTCACTTCCCCTGTCTGGGCCTCAGTTTAGATGGGCACAGAGACAACAACGAGCTCACAGCCCTGGCTGAGTTTTAGCTGGCTTAAAGTCGGCCAGAGGCCTGGCATGCAGGCAGCTCCAGTTGAATACACGTGGGTCATTATTATTACTGAGTCTGACCGGCTCCGGTGAGGAAGCTGAGGCCCACAGCACAGGGGAGCAAACAGAGACTGACCCGAGGTCACCTCGAGCCCCAGGGCGGGGCCCGGAGGCCCAACCCAATCCCGGCGCCTCAGCCCACCCCTCCCCCCAGCCGCTGCCTCCGGACCTAAAACCGCACCCTGCCAGGGTCTGCGCAGGGAGCCCAAGCATCACACTTGGCCCAGTGTCCCTGGTGTCCGTACCGGCGGGCGGCCGAGAGCGGGGCGCGGCGCGCTGGGTGTGGGCCGGGGTGCCTGCGGCGTGGCGAACAGCAGCAGGTCGGGGTCGCGGGGGCCCGCGGCAGGCACTGAGGGGCCGGCAGGAGCCGGCGGGGCGCTGGCCTCCTGCGCCGTGGAGATGATGACGATCTGCGAGGAGTCAAGCAGCCGCAGCGCGCCGGCCCCGAGCAGGGCCTCCAGCGCCGGCGCGCATGGGCCGCCCGCGGGGGCCACGGCCATGGCGCTCACGGCCCGCGCGGCAGGCGGCGGCGGCGGCGCGGGCCCATGGCGGCAGGCCGCAGCAAGGGCTCGATCCCACTCTGGATCCCGCTCCGCCCCCGGCCGCCGCTGCCTGCAAAGTCCCGGCCACTTTTGCGCGCCAAATCCTTTTTGCCGCGAAAGAGCCACGAGCCGCCGAGAGCTGCCACCATTGGCTGCCCAGGCAGTGACGGAGGCGACGGCGACAGCGCCCATTGGCTGCAGTGCGCCGGACCGGCGGCGGAGGGCGGAACGGGGCGGCAGTGCGAGGAGACACGGCCAATCGCGGAACGGGGCGCGCGCAGGCTTTGTCAGGGCGGTGCCAGGCGCGTCCGCAATCCCCGCCCCCGGCCGGGGCGCCCCCAGCTGGGGCGCGGCAGCCGCTCGCGCTTTCACACTTTTCATTCTGTCTATCCCTGTTGATGGAGGCCTTAAGGACTGGATGTGAGGTTTGTACATCTCAGCGTCTGCAAACCCCACTTGATCCCTAGACACCCCCACATACACCTGTAGCCCCAATGCTCTCAGCCCAGATCTCTAGAAACCGCCCCTCCTCTTTTCTCGGTTCTCAGGTCTACCTCCTAAGCCCCAGACACATATCCCATCCTTGACCCACGAGAGCCATTTACTTTAAAATCCTGCGCCCACCCTATCCCTCTCACCCAGAGCCCAAGCAGAAGGTGGCTGCCAGGAAATGGGGAGGATGTGTGTTCCAGTACTGCTCGGGGTCTTCCTGCAAGCCCCCTTTTATCTTCAATAGCCAACGCACAGCTGATCCAACTCATTCATTCAGTCATTCATTCAACAAACATTTTGAGAGCCTGCTCTGTGCCCTATTCTCAGTTCAGACCTTGAGGAGTTTAGTCTAGAGAAAAAGGGAGGAGGGGAATCAGAGAGGTAACAAATGTTCACAATATAATGAGGAATTTACACCATTAAACTAACTCCATGTTAGCTGCCTCACAAAGGGAGGAAGTGAAGACACTGAGCAAGAAAATGCATCTAATTCAGAGGCCCTGGGACCTCTCCATCAGCCATTTTCATTGCTCAGATCAGCTGATTTGACAGGTATTGTCCTTTCCTCGGTGCCACTGAGGGCAGAGATGTGAGACTTGATAATTTCTGTGAACTTGCCTGCCATCTGGTGGGGATGCCCCACCAAAGAAAAGAAAAAGAAACTAAAAACTAAAAGACAAGAATCAAATCCCCTGGGAAGGGAGGGAGTGAGGGATTAAAAAAAAAAAAAAATCAAATCCCTAGGCCCAGTATAAACATCACTTCCTCCAGAGAGCCCTCCAGAGTTTCTTCTTCCATTGCCTGATGTTGCCTCTGTTCCAGCACTTACCACACACTGTTTTTCCATCTGCCTCCCCTACCAGATTCCTCCCAACACTGGTGTGAGCACAGCTCCGAGCAAGTGCTGAGAGGAGTTATGAAGGGAACCAGGCTGATGAGGGAGGCTATCTAGAAAGCACCAGGAGACACTGATTCTCCAACAGTAGTCCTTAGGCGCCTGGCTTCAGAATCACCTGGGCACTTGTTTACTTTGGGCCCACCCCAGTCCTTGCCAATTTAGAATCTCTAAATGCTCAGGAATCCATATTTGCACAAACAATCCCCCACCCCCATCCAGGTAACACATGCACGATTACATCTGAGAACAAATTGGTACACCTGTTAAACCAAAATGTGTGGTACAGTCTCAAATTACAGCCCTTCAAGGACACCTCTCATCTGTAAGATGGGCAAATTGTCCTGGCCCTTCCAGGTTTGCCATGAGGATGAGAAGCATAAAGGATCTTAAAAGTGTTTCATAAACTATGAAGTAGTTTAGGAAAACAGTAGGAGTTTCCTAAGCAGTTTGTGAAATTATTCATTGCAAATCCTTGACTGTGTCAGCATGAGAAAAGACCATAGAGACTATGTAGCTTCTATACAGGCTATAAAGATGAGAAAACTGCGGCCCATTAGGGGTAGGGATCTGTGAAGCCTGCCTTAATAGAATCTGGCCTACACTGGATTTCCGGCTATGGGGTCAGCCTGCCCCCTTTTCCTCCCCAGATAGAGAAGTCACTATTAGAATAATGTCTTATTCAAAAACCCAAGCTAGAACCTGACAGAGGGTGAGAGCACCCAGCAACATTCCCATCCCAGATGAAGTTTCCTTTCTTCACATCTTCCCAAAGCATCTCAATAACAGTAATGTTCACTTTATAAAGCCCTCTTATGCCCAATAGTCATTCAACAAATGTATTGATCACCTATCATGTGTCAAGCATTGTGCTGGTTGCTGGAGAAGGAAGACATAGTTATTATTGGCCCATTTTATGATAAAGAAACTGAGACCCAAAGGACATGAGCTTACCTAGCAGGTGAAAAGTCTATTATTCAGGCTTGATAGGCCAAAACCAGGGGTTTTCCAAAGCCCTACCTACCCCAAAGTATTCAAGTACACACCCTCCCATGCAGAAGCAGGTGCACTCCTTCCCACAATCCTTCTGCTCAGCAGAAGGTAATGAAGATCAGAATTTCCAGTGTGAAAGCAAGGAAGAGATAAGGGCCTTCTCTATCTATTAATACCCACTTGAAAGCACCAAAGGCCTGATAAATGGGGCTCCTTGGCCCTAAGCCTGGCTGTTCCTGATGAGGCTGTTCTCAATGTCAACAGTTCTCCTCAGGCTGGTAGGCTTCCAAAAAATCCATAATTACTGGGCAGCCACTTCCATCGATTATCTCATTTCAACCTGATAATCCCATTAATGAAGCTTATTTATCCACAGGGTGCAGGAGGAAGGAGGCTCAGAAAGGAGCACTCAAAGGTCAAGGTCACAGAGTAGAACTGAAACAGGAACTTAGCCAATAGAAAACCTAGGGCCTGTCCTTCATACCCTGCCACCCTGTGCAAATATCCTAAGAGCCAGGCTCAGGGCTGTCAACATTATAATGTGTGGTTTCCAATGTATGGTAGATAATGGCTTAATGAGCAGGTGCTTACCCATATCACCACTTGAACCAACTCCTTACTCTACAGGAATCCAAAGAAGTAGAAGCCCCTGGGCCCATGATCCTTGACCTGGAGACATTTTCCCCTTGATTCTTTCCAAGAGGATGGTGCTGACGTGATAGCATGAGCTTCTAAATCAGGTGAATGTAAACAGGAACCTTGGTCTATGTGACCTTGACAAGTCAATGCACTTCCTCTGAGCCTCACTCATTCATTCCCCTAATATTTTATTGAACACCTATTGTGTGTCAGACATTGTGCTAGTTGCAGGGGACAGCTAGAAGCAAAAGAAACCCATCTCTGATACCTGGAGCTCATGGTCCAGTGGGATAGTCAGAATGATTTCTATGGACTTGCATAATATGTTCGTTAAGAAGTTTCACAAAAGACACAAGTAAGTCAAAGCTATTTATTTCACATATACCACCTCCTTTAAACATACAATGACTTAATTTTTGTAATTGATTTTAGAGAGAGTAGAGACATCAATTTGCTGTTCCACTTATTCACTCACTGGTTGCTACTTGCATGTGCCCTGACCAGGGCTGGAACCTGCAACCCTGGCGTATCAGGACAACACTCTAACCAACAGAGCTACCTGGCCAGGGCTGTGGTGACTTAACTTTATTAAGGGCACAGAGGCATCCATTGTTGAGTTATGGCAGAAGGAGGTGAGAGTTTTATGTCTGCAACATCACATTAGTCTTGAATGAATAGATTCCCCCGTTGCTACACGAGTTCTCTGTGACTGACAGCTTACAGTCCCTAGACATGTTCTGTCACAGTGCCAGTCTGGCAGTGTCTGAACACAGACCCCTCACCCATCCAAGAGACCACCCATCACAGGATCAAACCTTGGGAGTCATGCAGACCCCAGCTATGCGACTTGGCTAGATGACCTTGAGGAAGTGATTTACCCTCTTGAAGAGCTTTGCTTGCTCCTTCAGTAGAACGAGGGGCATATGGTCCTTTACAGGATGGGTGTCAAAGTTAAATGAGGAAATGACAAGCAGAGTTTGCAAAGTGGTCAACAGGTGTGATATAACTTGCCTACAGAGTACTTTTCCTGAATTATGAATTAGTTTAATTTAAAAAAATTGGGAAATGCTATGTGAAAATTCAAATATCTGGCTTACCTTTAAAACAGTAATACCTGTGCAGGAGGGTGGGTGGAGGTGGAAGAAGATATGGGGAGATACATGGTGATGGAAAAAAAATAAAAAAATAATTTTTAAAAAACAGTAATTACCCTTGCTAGTGTGGCTTAGTGGATTGAGTGCCAGCCTGTGGACCAAATGGTCACAGGTTTGATTCCCAGTCAGGGCACATGCCTGGGTTGTGGGCTGGGTCTCCAGTTGGGGAGTGCAAGAGGCAGCCACACATCGATGTTTCTCTCCCTCTCCCCTCCCCTCTCTGTACAACTAAATAAACAAAATCTTTTAAAAAAAAGAGAGAGAGAGAACTGGGACACCCTGCAAATGTACCATTTAAAAAAAAAGTAATAACTGGCAATATTAACCAGGAGTCCTGAAGTCGAGGAGTTGCCATCCCGTTAGGCAGCCTTGACCCTCCAGGCCACCACAGTCCCTGCCTGGCTTGCCTTGCTCAGTAACCTTACTTGTCATGCCAGGCACCTGAATTTGCAACCCCTGATGCCTGTGCCTGGCAGAGTAAACACCCAGCAAATGTTAACTACTATTCATGGTATTATTACTGTCAAGGAACCACCGGCACCAGCACAGCTTCTCAGCTTTGCAGGTAACTAAAGAGATGTGGGCATGGAAGAGTAAGAAAAATGGCCATTCGCGGTGAAACAGAAGAGATGGGGCTTAGTGCCAGCCAACAGCTGCCTGGCTGTGTGGCCTTGGCCAAATCCCTGACCATTAGTTCGGTCTTTAAGTTCAGTGGGGTGTGGGCCAGAGCATCTAAGGTCCAATGTAAGCACATAGGTCTTAGGTCTAAAAGCAAGCCTCCCTTCCTCCAACCCCCTTTACTCCCTGAGTTCATGCTCTGCGGACCTCTCTCCTCTCCAAGGCCTGCCCAGTGCCACTTCCTTTCTTTACAACACCTCAACGTGTGAGGAGGGATAATAGTTTCCCGGGGGGTTGGGGAGCGTGCAGACACAGTAGCTATGCTTGCCCTGACCGGGGGTGCAGTAAGTTGGTAGGGGGCCCTTAGAGCAGAGGGGCTCTGTTTTTTCATCTATAAAATGGGGATGATAAAAATGATAGTAAGTGTCTACCTGGCTGGGTTGTTGGGGCATTAGTCATTAAAATGTTTAGGACAGTACGTGGCACACAAATGTCAGCTGTTATTAAGAATGACAGACAAAATACTGAAGCAAGTAGCCTGCACTTCTTGATTTTTCCAAAAGAGACAAAAACTGTTCTTATTAGGCTGCAGAACAGGAGAGTTCCTGAAGCAATCCTGCACTGCCTCCCGAACGCAGAGACAAGGCAGGAAACACAGTGACGGGCAATGAAGTATGTAGAAAAGACAATCCCGCATTCCACTGATTCTAAGACTTTTTCTTTTCATATTTTAGCATCTCTGAAATCAAGGTACATCATACAATCACTGGCATGTCCATTTCAGCTCAGTAGTTCTGTTCTTTCTTGGGAGCTCAAAATAATGTGGTGCCTCATCTTTGATGGTGTTTCAGAGATAATGAGGTATGGTGTCAAAAAGTGCCGGGCACAGTGCCTGCCACGTCATAGCCCTCAGATTATTCTCATGATCTTCAGCATCCCCAGCACATGCGAGGCTGGCCACGGTGGAGTGAACAGCTTTTCTTTCTTTTGCTCATTTTCTCACTGACACCTGCTGACCTGCATTTGGTCCCTGGGTTGACAGGGCCATGGCAAATGCGGCCAGGAAGGGGAGTAGGGAGGGCTCAGGATGGGAAGAGAAAGGCTTTTTATAATATATTGAGATTCAGAGAGGAGAAGGCAGAGATTTTTTTTTTTAACAACAACAAAAAAATCCCTGCTGGAAGCTAGAGTTATATATATGCCAAACAGGCCAGGAAACGCAGCAGGCCTCCTGGAGCTGGCAATGAACCGAAACAGGGGCCTTGTGTCCAGGCCACTGGCTGGCTGAGGGGGCATTGTTAGGGCCTGGCCTCGTCTGGGAAGAGGGGGGTTGAAGGGGTAGAGGGAGTATGTTCCCATGACTCCCTGGGGAGTGACAACAATTGGGGCCAGCTGGGAAGCCCGAATGCCAGGGGCCTGGTGGACGGGTGGCAGGCCCCACGGGGGCCATGGAGGACTATAGGGGGCTGAGGAGGCAAGGCGGGAACAAGGTTGGTGGGGGGCAAGGCCTAAGGAGGGGAAACGTGAGGGTAATTTGCTATACCCTTCTCCCTCACCCCCATAGCTCTGGGCTGCTGAATCCCTCCAAATTATACCCCACATCTGCCCACTTTTCTCCATCTCACGGCCCCACTGCGGTCCAGGCTGTCATGGGCTCTCACCTGGACCACTCTGTGGCTTCCTCAATAGAGACTTGCTGCCAACCTGGCTCCTACACTCCTCGAGTAGTCAGAGGGTCCTTCTAAAATATAAATCACATCACATCACTCCCCTGCTTAAACCTGCCAAAGGCTGCCCGGCATACTTAGAAGAAAACCCAAAACGCTTACTCTGGCCCACAAAGCCTGCCTGACAAGCCCACCAGCCTCCGGGACTCCATCTCCAATGCTTCAACAAGCAACACCCGCTCCCCCCAGCCCCCCCCTCCGCCCCGCACTCTGCCCCAGCCCCCCCTCCGCCCCGCACTCTGCCCCAGCCCTCGGGCCTCCTGCCAGGCCCTATATGCCTTCAGCGCGCTCCCTCCTCCAGGCTTGTGCACTTCGCAGATCCTACACTGTAAGCAGTTACAGGTGCTTTCACTGTCGCATATTTG
This sequence comes from Trachops cirrhosus, assembly GCA_028533065.1. Taxonomy (NCBI): domain Eukaryota; kingdom Metazoa; phylum Chordata; class Mammalia; order Chiroptera; family Phyllostomidae; genus Trachops; species Trachops cirrhosus. The sequence goes on along the minus strand of JAPYXV010000063.1, from coordinate 43,462 downwards.
TGGCAAGCATTTCTGCAGCAAACATTTTTGTTGTATAACTCATTGACCATAATGCAAATTTTGCCATAAAAAAGATAAAATCACAACAAATAGAGGGACATTAAAAAGGACATGAGAATAAAAATATTTTTTAAAAGGACATCATAAACATGAAAAAATGAGTAACAAAATTTAAAATGTGCGTAGATTCACTACAATGCTGTGCAAATAACTGATTTTATTTCCCAGATTGTACCTAAGCATTTGTCTTCATTCCATGGGAAATGTGGATTCAATTCCGCTGCCTCAAAGAGGGCCCTTGGCTTCTCTTTCTCCCTCCAATGTAGTGTCTTTCAAAATAAGAAACCAACTCATGGGGCAAATCATCATCATCTGGAAGAAATGGTAGCTCTTTTAAGACCACCACCAAGTCTACTTGTCACTGTATTATGAGAGCTCTAGGTAAAATATACAGGGTCTGGCACAAATACACCCCCTTTTTATTACATAAAAGTCTTTTATTACAAAATCCTAAGCATGTCATTCTGTAACATGACAGTATCACACTCAAGCACACCACACGACATTTTAGGTGAACTGTCCAAATCGCTGTCCAACTCATGTGAGACATTCACGTACCCACCAACCACACCCAATGGTGTTACTTCTGCCGGACCCTGTATATACAGTCCTCCTCCTTATCCAGTTTTGCTTTCCACAGTTTCAGTTACCTGTGGTCAACTGCGGTCCAAAGTATTAAATAGAAAATTCCAGAAATAAACAACTCATACATTTTAAGTGGTGTGTGCATTCTGAGTAGTGAATAAAATCTCATGCTGTCCTGCTGTCCCACCCGAATGTCAGTCATCTCTTGTCCGGCGTCTCCAGGCTGTAGACACTCCTGCCCGTTAGTCACGTAGCAGCCATCTCAGTTATCAGAGACTGTCCCAGCACCACAGTGCTCATGATCAAGTAACCCTTATTTTACTTAATAATGGCCCCAAAGCGCAAAAGTCGTGATGCTGGCAATTTGGACATGCCAAAGAGAAGCCATAAAGTGCTTCCTTTAGGGGAAAAGGTGAAAATGCTCGACTTAATAAGGAAAGAAAAAAAAATTGTGTGCTGAGGTTGCCAAGATCTATGGTGAGAATGAATCTTTTATCAAGAAGTTGTGAAGAAGGAAAAAGAAATGTGTTCTAGTTTTGCTGTTGCACCTCAAACTGTAAAAGTTATGGCCACAGTGCATAAGTGCTTAGTTAAGTTGTAAAAGACATTAAATTTGTGGGTGGAAGATGTGAAGAAAAAACACATTCCAACTGATGGCAGCGTGTTGCGCCAGGAGGCATTTAAGCCTATGTTGACTTCAGAAGGGATCTCCTGAAACAAGTGACACCAAGCCGTTTACTGCAAGTAAGGGATGGTTACACAGATTCTGGAATAGATTTAGAATAAAAAATATAAACATTATAGGAGGGAACCATACTCAGATAGCTTTTATTGCAGCATGGTATAGTTTTTCTGTAAGTTATTATTGATCTCTTTTGTGTGCAATTTATAAATTAAACTTTATTATAGACATGTATGTATAGGGAAAGACTTTATATATACACACACATATAGGAGGTCTGTCCAGAAAGTATACAGCCACCTATTATAAAAAATAGAGACATTTACTGAAGAAGATACAAGATACAAGAAATATTGTACACAGGACAATGACACCTCAGTCCCCTTCAAAGTAGGCACCTTGGGACCTCACAGTTTTCCCAGTGTCTCTTCCACTGTTCAAACCACTTTGCAAAATCCTTTGTTGGAATTGCCATCAGCTCCCCCCTGTTGTATTTTCCTGAATCTCATCGATGGTCTGAAATCTCTTCCCTTTCAAAGGTGATTTTAGTTTTGGGAAAAGCCAGAAGTTGTAGGGCACCAAATCTGGGCTGTAGGGGGGCTAAGTCACCTGGATGATTTGATGTTTCACCAAAAAACTGCATGAGACATGATGCATGAGTGGGCGGATGCATTATCATGATGAAGCTGCCAATCATCAGCTGCCCTTAGCCGAGCCTGTTTTCGTTGTATTGCACCTCTCAACTGACGAAGAACATTGAGGTGGTACTCCTTAATTGTCTGGACTTATTAATTGTACTCCTTATTAATGCCCCGGGGGGGGGCATACTCATGATGGACAACAGCGTCCCAATCAAAAAACACAGTTAATGTGGTCTCGATCTTGCTGTGACTTTGCCGCGCCTTCTTCAGGTGTGGAGAACCAGGTGACTTCCATTGGGACAACCGGGCCTTTGTTTCTGGATCATAGCCATAGACCCACAATTCATCTCCAGGTGTGACGTTCTCGAGGAAATCTGGTTCATTGGTAGCAGTTTGAATCAAGTCACTAGCAACTACAGCACCACGTTCCTTCTGCTCTGGTAGTAGAAGCCTTGCAACAAATTTTGCCATGACATATTTCATGCCAAGATTCTGCGTCAAAATCTCGGACACAGTAGTTTTGGAATCCCCAGATCAGGTTCTAGTTCTTGTACTGTCAGTTGCAGATCCTTGTTGATTGCAGCCTGTGCACGTTCAACATTCTCAAGTGTTCTGCCTGTTGAAGGCCTTCCAGAATGTGGGTCACTTTTAACAGATTCTCGACCATCTTTGAAGCATTTGTGCCACACTTTTATATGCACTGCACTCATCGAATCATCCCCCAATGCCTTCTGAATCATTTGAATAGTTTCCACAAAGGAATGTTCCAGCTTAACGCAAAATCTGATGCAGATTCATTGCTCTACTCGCTCAGTCCTTTTAAATTCAACAGCCACACAGTACACATGCTCACTCAACAGTGTTCACATATGCACATCCCAGTCCACTCTCCTTGGCTGCCAGGTTACATTGATGTCTCACAAACCATTCTAGTTATATAATAATGGCTGGACTTTTTCCAGACAGACCTCGTGTGTGTGTGTGTGTGTGTGTGTGTGCATACACAAATGGTTCAGAACTATCCTCAGTTTCAGGAATGCACTGGGGGGTCTTAAAACATATCTCCCTTGGGAGTAACTGCAAGAACTTTATCAATGGAGAAATGAAACCAAACTGGTAACTAGCTTAAATACATTGTCTGAAGCCAATGAATAAATGAAACCAAACCAACAAACAAACAAATCAAACTGTCAACTAGTTATTTTACCTCTTATAAGGCAAAATGGCCTTATGGTCAATTAGTTATGCAAGAAAAATGTGGCAAAAATGTTTGTGGCAAAGATGCCTACAGCTAAAATACTGAACACAACCAGAACACCCTTCTTCCACATCTTTGCACCACTCTCTCATCAGTCAGGTCTCAGAACAAACGTCATCTCCTCCGAGAAGCCTCCCTGGAAAATAGACCCTCTTGTTCTCTCCTCCAATGCATTCTATTACTGCCCCTACCAATCAGACTTCATATCGCCTACCCCTTTGTTATTAATTTTTATCCTCACCCGAGGACATGCCTATTGATTTTTAGAGAGAGGGGAAGGGAGAGGAGAGAAACATTGCTGTGAGAAACACTGACTGGGTTGCCTTCCATACACACCCCGACTAGGGACTGACCCTGCAACCTAGGTTTATGCCCCACTGGGAATGGAACCCACAACCTTCTGGTTTACAGGATGACACTGCAACCAACTCCAAGCAACTGAGCCACACCGACCAGGCCTACCACTGTGGAATCATCTTCCTTATGCATTCATTTGTCAGTCTTCCCTCCCTAGACTGTAAGCCCCAGGCGGGCAGGAACTGGCTTCTTTCACTGCTGAATCCTAGCCCCCAACATCACTGGGAACTTGGTAAGGGATCAGCCAACATTAGCCGCTACTTTCATCTTTCTGTGCTCAGGGCTTGGTAAACAATGACAGCTGCCATGCGGTCAGGCTGGGAAGGTCACTCTCAAGCAGGACTTCTGAATCTGCAATCTATGACTCCAAGGGCCATGAACTTGGACAGGAAAAAAAATTCCACTTATATTTTCACTAGCCTCTGAGTGAAATATAATATTTCCATCAATTCTAAGTGTCAGCAACAAACCAGAGGCCTGTTAGCAGTAGCTGGGACTTCATCACTAATAGAAATCACAGCGGTTTCCATATCCTGCCACAGTTGCTGCAGTATCTCGAGATACTGCTTATGCTTTCTGCACCTGTGAAATCGTGGTGGTTTGGATCATTGTTATTTAATGTTTAAAAAAAAGTATGCTACTAAATCACAAGTTTTAAAAATACTTTGATAATTGTTTCAATATTCAAAGTAACTGTTGTCTTTTTTAATCCTATGTATTTTGTTATATGGGTTTTAAAAACAGCATTCTGCCCTGGTTGGTGTGGCTCCGTGGATTGACCACCGGCCTGTGAACCAAAGGGTCGCCGGTTGGATTCCCAGTCAGGGCACATGCCTGGGTTGCAGGCCAGGTCCCCATTGTGGGGCACATGAGAGGCAACCACTCACTGATGTTTCTCTCCCTCTCTTCCCCTCTCTAAAAAATAAAAATTAAAAAAAAGCCTTAAAAAATAATTTGGATATGACTTAACAAAAAACAAACAACGCCCACCCCCCAGCATTCTGAGAAGGATCCACAGGTTTCACCAGATGCCAATGCCAAAGGGGTTCATGACACACATATAAAAAATCCCCTAAAAAGGAGTCTCTTAAAAGAGCTGATGCGGTCTATCCCTGGCCCTTCTGTCAGCTGACATCCAGCCCACAAGGACAGGCTCAAGAGAGAAGCCGGGAAGAGCAGTGAGAACAAGGTTTCCAACAGAGACCCCGTGGCCTATATTTCCTCTTATTTGTAAGAGTACGACACCTGCAGCAGCTTTGAGCAGACACGTGGTACAAACAACGGGGAGCCCCCTGTTTAAAAGCCCTCTCTAAAAACAACACTCAGAAGAGCACCCAACTTTCCCTCTGTCCTCTGCCTAGGGCCGTGCAGTCTCCAGCTCACAAAGTGAGTCTTGGTGCTAGAGCAATGTCTCCTTTTCCTCTGCATTGAAAGGACTATTTGTCCTTTTAAATGCATTCAGAAAGTCAGCACATTATTAAAAAAAAAAAAGTGAGTCCTGGAGAAGACCCTCTGGTTAAAATTAAACTTCTCACCCAAAATGCTCTTCAAGGCTGAAGACACACTCTCCCTGTGAATCTGGAACTAGACAAAGGGAGGGGGGAAATGACATTTCTTTTTATAAATCCTCTCTAATCCGCTGAAGAAAGCAATGTATCTGAAGTCACAGATTGTGAATATGGGGGGTTCATTCCAGGAGGTGGAGCACAGAGCAGTGTTCTGGTTTAGGTTTAAAGCCTGACTCTTAGAAACTCAAAATGCACTCATGAGAGTGGGAGAAGTGAACAATATAGAAAGAAACACCACCTCCAAGATCCTTTCTAGAGCCTGTGGAAGGCAGGAGCCGTGAGCATCATGAGGCAGTTTCTTGGCATCTCAGCCTGTGAATCATAGCTCTCACATGAGTTCATTGAACGATCGCTAATTTAGGAGCAGAGCAACAGAAGGGCCCCAAATTAACTTCGGTTTTTGTCCTCCCCCTTTCACTTGGAGTTCCATGGGCCTGAGTGTTGGTGTCATCTATGATAAGACTCAGGGTATCTACGGTGGTTCATCCTCATGCTCATCACAGTAAGAATCTGCCCAGGTATTGAGGGGAGGAAAGTTAGAGGGAGGTGGAGCTGGGGGAAACCAGCTCAAAGAAAGGACTCATTTACATATTAGATTACTAATCACAGAGCAAGTAAACATGCAGAGGACAGGGAAGAATGCCAGAGTTGTTGAGATGACAGTGTAATGTACAAGGTTCTTATGAGACAAAGGCAGGCAGGTGGCTGTGCACAGAGTATCTCCGCAAGGCTGTGCTAGAAAGTGCTAACTGTGAGTGTCCCTGGCAAGGGTGCGGGGTAGAGGTGGAACTTGGGCATAGGAGGGGACCTGACTTTTCTGTTACACACTTTTTGTATCATTTAGGTTTTGTACTATGCATATATATTATTAATTACAAAGTTATTGTTTATAGTCTTGCATGTCAGAAGGCTTTGTAGGAATATAGCAGGTGCTTAATAAACAAACATGTTAAACCATGGTGCTGTTTAAGGAACTAGTATTTATGGATTGCCTACTGTGTGTCCAGGCCCTTTAGTAATGACTTTTACTGATCTTAGGAAACGGAGGCTCAGCTAGGAGGGAGCCGAGTGGGGACTCCTCTCAGGTCTGCTGGAAGCCAGCACTCTGCCCCTCGGCAAGGACCACACTGCCTTCCTCCCTGGAGTGAGCAGTTGGAGGCACCAGATGCTCTGGCAGGATCCGGAGAGATGCCATCTGTGAGGGAAACCTATTCTTAGAGAGCAGAGACAGGCAGTGGTGCAGCCAGCCAGCTCCCAGTGGCAGTGGGGGGATGTGGGGAGGGCAGGCAGCCAAGGCTTTACCTTCAGCTGGGGGTTAGAACAGGCTAAAAGCTGGGAATACTCAGTTCTCAGGACCACACTTCCTTCTACGTTTGGATGCCATTAGAAATAACAGCAAAGAGCTACTGAGTGCTTACTTTATGTGTGTCATAGCATTTAATCCTCCAGATCACTCTATAGAATGCCTACCTTACACAGGATGAAACACAGGCACAGAATGGTTAAGCCACTTGCTCTAGGAAACAGCAAAACCACAGCTGAGGCAAGACACTGGCTACAAAGCCTATATCCCCAGCCACCATGTTATATTATCTCTCAACCTGCTACACCAGAGGCCCATTTTAGTTTGGGTTCCCCCAATAGCAGACCCCAAGACAAGGATTTGAGTACAAGCAGTTTATATGGGAAGTAGTTCCAGGAAGCACTGGCAGGGGCATGAGGAAGGGTGACAAAGAAGGGGGTGTCATCAAGCAAGTGACCACTGTGGGCAACCGGAAACTCAGTCCTGCTGAGCCCTGGGAGCCAGAGCGAAACATGCCTACTGGGCTAGGGGTACAGGAGTGTCTTCATTGGTCATTGGTTGAGAGCTGCTCCCTGGATGTGTTAATCCTCCAGCGCTTCAGGGTGGCAAGGCAGGTGCCAGTGGCAAGTGAGAGCCCTCAGGCAGAAAGACGAGGGGTGGCACTTGTAAAATTTGGCTGGTGTGTACTGAAGTCGTAAGCTAGAAGCGATATGGGCAGGGCACCCCCAGCATCTGTTATAAAACCTGCTTGCTGATAGCCACCTCCTTCCCTCCCCATAATTTTGGGATCTCATTCAGCCTCCATAGAGTGAACTAAGGAAGCTTCAAGATCCCTTTCTCCGAGTTTGCAGTACAACATTGTGGCTGAGAACACAACTGCTAGAATCAGACCTAATTTCTCCTCTGTTACCTAACAGCTCTGTTTAATTTAGTTCCCTCATTTGTCACATGGGATAATGGTTGGCCCCATATCATCCCCTACTATCTTGTTACTCAAAGTGTGGCTCAGACCAGCAGTAGCAGCAGCAGCAGCACCTGGGAGTCTGTGAGGCCTGCAGAATATTTCAGACCCCACCCCAAACCCACTGAATCGGATTCTGCATTTTAATGAGATCTCCAGTGACTCATGTGCACGTTTCTACTAGTGATGCTAAAATAAAAAAAGAGACTGAAATATTCCCATTAGGCCAAGGGACTCCAATTAGTGGGTCATAGACCAAATTTTCCTGGAGACTTGACTGACTTGTCCAATTTGTTTCTAAAAAACCAGACTGGCATGTAAGTCTCCAGTTCACTGAGTCCCCATCAGTCCCTACTGCAAAGCACCCAGAACATAATCATTTATGTCACTGCCAGGCCCCTTTAGGCATTTGAGTTTGTACCCCACTCTGGAACAGGCCCTGTAATTAGCTAACATTTGCATAGCTTAGCTTAGGTTTCTAAATTTAAAGTAAGGCACTGAGGTTCAGTGGATTGAGCACCAGCCTTCGAACCAAAAGGCTGCCAGTTCAATTCCTAGTCAGGGCACATGCCTGGGTTGCAGGCCAGGTCTCTAGTTGGGGGTGTGCGAGAGGCAACTGATCGATGTATCTCTCACACCCTCATGTTTCTTGCCCTTTCTTTTTCCCTCCTTTCCCCTCTCTCTAAAAAAAGGTAAATAAATAAAATCTTTAAAGTAAGGCACTGAAAAACACATAGGCTTAGCAGTCAGATAGATCTGGGTTCAAACCCTGATTGGGCGACCATACTAGCTATATACCTTGGGCAAGTTACTTCCCTTCTCTGATTCTCAGTTTCCACATCTGTAGAATGAAAATCAAAATACAGACCTGCAAGTTCATTGTATAGATTAAAAATAATATGTGCAAAGCACCCAGGAAGAAGTAGGAGTTCACTAAATGGAAGTGATCAGTAGTGGAAGCAGCAGCCATGGTTACACAAGTCCAACGTGCACACGGGGTACTATTACAATCATCCTCATTTTACAAGAAACTGAGGCTGTGAACCTCTGAGGCTTTAAGAAACTTCCTCAGAGTTACACAGTGGTAGAGTAGGGACTCAAAACCATGTCCTCTAGCTCTAGATCCGCACTGTCCACTAGAATTTTCTATAATAGACGTGTTCTCTATCTGTATAGTCCAGTACGGTCGCCACTAGCCACATGTGGCTTACTGAGCACCTCAAATGGGACTAGTCCAAATTGATATGTGCTGCAAGTATAAAACACACACCTGATTTTGATGACTTAGTATAAGAAAAAAAGAATGTAAAAGATCTCATTGATTGTCATATTAATTTTATGTTGAAATGATAATATTTTAGAAATTTGGGCTAAAATGTATAATGAAGGTTAATCTCATCTGCTTCTTTCCACTTTTTTAAAATGTGGCTACTAGAAAATTTTCAATTACATATATGTCTGTTGCTGTGTTTCTATTGGACAGTGGCACTCTAGAGCTTCTCCAATACAACACCTGAGACGAAAAGCTTTGCATTTTGTAAGAACGTATTTGCAGACCCCACTCCCACCAGCATAACAACAGCCGAAGAACATACCCACCAGAAAGAGATTTCAGGGCCCTCCTCTGAGCTCCACGGCCCCTGAGGCCTACGTGGGGGTGTCTTTCCCTGGTCTCACAGAGGTTAGCAGCACAGCTGGAACCATGCCCAAGGCTCCTCAGCCTGATGCAGCCACTTGTTCCGCCATTCAAGAATACCTAATGGGATTTGAAAACTGGTGCTTTTGCTTTGGACAATGGAACCCTGGGATACTAGAAGTTAGAGTCTGAGAGCCATGATCTTGAGAAAGCAGGATCCTCTGGGAGATTTCACTCATGGACACCACCTAGAGCCCACGCCAGCAGAAGCCCTCATAAGCACTTCAGGGCTGCGTTACTTCGAGGGACGTCTCTTGTTGTAGATGAGGAAATCTGAGATGTCGTGCCACACATTGCTGTCCTCATACAAGTAAGTCATGGAGGACTGCAGCGAGGGCTGCAGTGTGGGCCGGTGGTACTCGAAGAGCCACAGCCCCAGCCCCCACACTACTGCGGTGAACAGCGGGAATGGGTCCCACTTAGGTTCAGGAATGTAGCCCTTCTCCACTCCCAGGCGGCACAGGGCAAACAGGACGCGTGACAACAGGTACATGCTGATCTGCAACGAGGGAGTGACAGGGGATTATGGGTGTGCACAGCCACTGGGAACCCTCTGCCCACCCCCATGCATGGATCAGCTGGCCCTGCGCACAAAGTTGGTATGCAGGCCTTGGCCAGGTAGCTCAGTTGATCAGAGTATTGTCCCAATACACCAAAGTTGCAGGTTCAATCCCCAGTCAGGGCACACACAAGAATGAACCAATTTATGAATGCATAAATAACTGGAACAACAAAAATCAATGTTTCTCTCTCTCTCCCCCTTTCCTTTCTCTCTAAAAAACAAAACAAAGCAAAAACAAAGTTGGTGTGCAAGATGATTTGAAGTGGTATCAGACATTTTAATATTACTATTTTATATCTTTATTATTTATTGGAATTTTTTAAAAAATATATTTACATGGTTCAAAACTAAAAAAAAGAAACTTGGCACCAAAAAGAAAACCATAAAGAAATTTGATAAACTGGATTTCATCAAATTAAAAAAAAATTTGGTTGTGAAAGCCCATGTAAAAAGGCTGAAAAGAAAAGGTACAGATTGTGAGAAAATATTTTTTAAAAAATATCCAACAAAGACTACTATCTGGGATATATTTTTAAAAAATTCAGCCTGGCTGGTGTGGCTCAGTGAACTGAGTGCTGGCCTGCAAACCGAAAGGTCGCCTGTTTGATTCCCAGTCAGGGCACGTGTCTGGGTGGCAGGCCGGGCAGTTCCCGGCTGGGTTGTGCGAGAGGCAACCGATGGATGTATCTCACACACTGATGTTTCCCTCTCTTTCTCCCTCCCCCCTCCCAAATAAATAAATAAATAAAATCTTAAAAAAAAAATAAAAAACTCAAAACTCAACAACAGTAAAAATAAAATCCAATTAGAAAATGGGCAAAAGACATGAACAGATACTTCACGGAAGAGGTTATACAGACGGAAAACAAGCACATGTAAAGCTGTTCAACATCATTCGCCGTCAGGGAAATGCAAATTTAAAACCACAATGAGATGGCACTACACACTTATCGAAATGGCTAAAATAAAAAAAAGTGATAAACCAAATACTGGCTTGGATGTGGAGGAACTGGATCACTTATGTCTATTCCTGATGGGAATGTAAAATAGTATAGTCACTGTGGAAAATAGTTTGCCAGTTTCTTATAAAACTAAACATGCACATACCATCTGACCCAGCAACTGCACTCTTGGCATTTAGCCCAGAGAAATGAAAAATAATGCTCACTCAAAAACTTGTACAAGAATGTTCTTAGCAGCTGTACTCTTAGTAGCCAAAAGCTGGAAAAACCTCAGATGTCCTTCCGGGGGTGAATGTTTAAATGGGCTGTGGTACATCCATGCAATGGAATGCCACCCAGCAATAAAAAGAAATGAACTATTGACAGACACAGCAACTGGGATGGATCGCCAGTGAATTATGCTGAGTGAAAAAAGCCAGTCTCCTAAGGTTACAACTGTCATGACTCCACTTATATAACATTGTTGGAATGACAAAATTTTAGAAATGGAGGTCAGAAGAGTTGTTGTCAGAGGTCAAGCAAAAGAAGCCAGGGGGAAGGAGATGGTGTGACTAAGATTCCCAGCCTTTGGAAGTGAAATTTCTAACAAATATAAAACTGAGGAAATTTTCTCAAAATACAGAATGCTCATATCCACTGATTCCACAATTCCACATCTAGAAACTTTCAGACAGACTGACACATGTGCAAGAAGACATCCAAACAAAGACGCAGGCTGCATGTGTAATGGCAAGAGGCTACGGACCTCCTGAATGTCCACCAGGAGGAGACTGGTAAAATCAGGCCGGTCCACCCAGCCAGCAGTGTAAAAACACAACTACGAGATGAAGAGATAGCCAACCTATCAGATGCAGAGTTCAAAACACTGGTAATCATGATGCTCAGATAAATGGTTGAGTATGGTCACAAAATAGAGGAAAAAGCGAAGGCTATGCAAAGTGAAATAAAGAAAAATAGGGAACCAACAGTGAAGGCGAGGAAACCGGGACTCAAATCAACGATTTGAAGCAGAAGGAAGAAATAAACATCTAATCGGAACAGAATGAAGAAACAAAAATTTTAAAAAATGAGGAGAAGCTTAACATTCTTTACACAGAACAACTTTAAACATTCCAACATCAGAATCGTAGGGATGCCAGAAAGAAAAGAGGAAGAGCAAGAAATTTGAGACATAATGAAGGCGAACTTCCCTAATATGGCAAAGGAAATAGACTTCCAGGAAGTCCAGGAAGCTCAGAGAGTCCCAAAGAAGTTGGACCCAAGAGGAACACACAAAGACATATCATAATTACATTACCCAAGATTAAAGATAAGGAGGGAATCTTAAAAGCATCAAGAGAAAAGGAGACAGTTACCTACAAAGGAGATCCCATCAGACTGTCAGCTGATTTCTCAAAAAAACCTTGTAGGCAACAAGGGGTTGGAAAGAAGTATTCCAAGTCATGAAAGGCAAGGACCTTCATTCAAGATTACTCTATCCAGCAAAGCTTTCATTTAGAATAGAGGGGCAGATAAAGTGCTTCCCAGATAAGGTCAAGTTAAAGGAGCTCATCATTACAGAGCCCTTATTGTATGAAATGTTAAAGGGACTTATCTAAGATAAAGAAGATGATAAAAATATGAACAGTAAAATGACAACTAACTCACAACTATCAACAACTGAACCTAAGAAAACAAAAACAAAAATGAACTAAGCAAACAACTAGAACAGGAACAGATTCACAAAAATAGAGATCACATGGAGGGTTATCAGGCGGGAGAGGGAAGAATGGGAGAAAAGGTACAGGGAATAAGAAGCATAAATGGTAGCTACAAAATAGACAGGAGGAGGTTAAGGATAGTATGAGAAATGGAGAAGCCAAAGAACTTTTATGTATGACCCATGGACATGAACTAAGGTGGGGGAATGATGGTGGGAGGAAGGTACAGGGCGGAGGGTAATAAAGGGGAGGAAAAAATGGGACAATTGTAATAGCATAATCGATATATTTTTTTAAAAAACAGAATTTTAACCCAGAAAAGGGACATGCAAGTCACAGAATTAAAGGCAATTCTTTAATACATTTTGTTTTATGAAAATCATACTCCAGGGTAATTTTTCTTTTTTCATTTCGCAGCAAAGTGGTTTTATTGTTTTTTAATTTTTCTTTTTTTTTTTTTTCTTTTTTACTTTTATTCCATGTCCCCCCATTCACAATACAGACCAGGCAAGGGCCTGGGCTGAGGTGTATATGGGGTGGGTTTCCTCTGCCTCCTCTTTCTGTACAGGCAGTGTAAGAACACAGCCTGTGGTAAGCATCAGGAGGCCTTAAATTTTTCTTCATTAATTTTTAAAGAGAGGTTAAGGGAGAGAGAAAGAGGGAGAGAAATATCTATCAGTTGCCTCTGGCACTGCCCCAACTGGGGGCTTGGTCAGCAACCTAGCACGTGCCCTGACCAGGAACTGATCCAGTGACCTTTGGGTTCCCAGGCCAGAATTCAATAATTCAATCCACTGAGCCACACCAGGCAACGCCAAAGTGGTTTTCTTAAATTAAAAAAAAAAAAATCTTTGTCCCAGAGAGCAGTACACAGTGGTTTTGGGGAACCATAAAATCCAACAAGCTGCTTGATTTACACATGAGGAAACTGACGGGGAAGTGACCTTCCCAATGTCACAGAGGGACTGGTGAATCACAGATCCTTAGACTTGGAAGGGAGCTAACAGCTCATCTTCTTTGACCCCTCCATCCCCAACTCATACCTGAACCACAACCCACCCACCCCCAGCAGCCCTCCCCGCCACATCCCTGGGGAGGATCTTTACCTGGCTGTTGATATTATTGTTATCTCCAAACACCAGCAAGCCCCCCAAGAAGGCAGCCAGGAATGAGTGCACCTGGTAGGTCTTGCCCTGCACATGGGACTGCAGGGCACAGAGCCCCTTGTAGGTGAACACGAAGCGGGCCAGGTTAGAGGAGTGGGTGTACGTGGCCTGCAGGATGGCCCGAAGCTTCTCTCGGAGGCTGCACAAACACAGGGAGCCACGATGAGTGCAGACACAGCCATTCAGAGGGCATTTACCCACTGCGCATGCAAAACGAAGCCAGGCAAGTTGCTCTGGGCCGATGCTCATTCAACCCCAGGCCTCTAACCTCCCTGTCCCGGGGCTGCCGCCTCACTTGATTCAGGCCTTTACTCCATGCCACTTTCTCAGAGAGGCTTTCCCTGATCACCCTGCATAAAAGAATGCCCATCACATCTGTCCCCTTACACCAGTTTTCTTTTCCTTTATAGGTCTTATTACCACCTGACATTTATATGTTAAACAAGCAAATGTTTGCTTAGTTATTATCTCCCCCACTCCTGCCCCATCCCAGTGGAAGGCACCAGAAAGTAGTGTCTACAACTGCCTTGTTCACCCGTAGGGCCCTGTGCCTACTTTGTGCTGTATCTGGGGCTACAATTCTGGGTGGGGGGCAGGGGGCTGGGGGGAAGATCTGCTTGCTGCCCTCATGAGGTTTATGATCTAAAGGGAGACGGAAATGTAAATAATCACAAAGCAGGGGTCAAACTGTGACCATGACAAGAGATGGTCCTGGGATCTGAAGGATGAGGACTCGATGGGGTCAAGAGGGGACAGGAACTGCTTCCCAGGCAGAGGGATCAGCAAAGGTCCTGAGGAGAAACAAAGAGTGGGGAGTAGAGGAACAGGAAGAAACCTGAGCAGAGGATGTGTGGGCAAAGGATGAAGGGCATGTGGAGTGGGAGGGGGGCCATGCTAACTTCTGTCTTCGTCCTGAGAGGAGCAAACATTTAACTAGGGGAGGGAGTTCATTTATTCTTTAAAATCAAATCACTAGGCATTTTTTCTCTCTCACATCCATGTTCTTGTTCTCTCTCTCTCCCCACCCCTCTCTTCCTGTCTTTCTAAAAGCATTAAAAAAAATGTCCTCGGGTGAGGATAAAAAATAAATAAAAAGAACAGTAAACCCAAGTGCCCTCAAGGCTAGATGAGGACCTTGGAATGGGTCTACTAGGACCTGTGGAAATCTGCCAGGTGAGTGGGCATAGCCAGGAATCAGCTGGTTCTCACCCCGTAGGAACATGGGAGTGTTGCCAGTTTCAAGACGTTAGATCTCCCAGTTTTTAACTGTTAACACTAATCCTGCCTTAAATTGTTTCTAGAATCTGACTACTCCTAAACCCCCACTGACACCACGAAAGTCTACGTCACCAGTGTTGCTCACCTGGATCACTGCCACAGCCTCCTCTATTTTACACCTACTACTACCCTTGGCACCCACCCCCACCTGTAATAATCTGGCAGCAAACTCTTCACTCTCATACTGTTAAAAGATAAGTCAAATAGAAGCACATCCCTGCAAAAACTCTTACAACTTCCTGTTTCGCCTAAAAGAAAAAAGCCCAACTCTTCTCTAAAGTAGGGCAGGATGGGCCCAGCTTACCCTGTGACCTTCCTCTTTTTTCTCTCCCCTTCAATCCCTCTGCTCCAGCCTCCTCAAACTCACCAGGCATGATCCCACCTCAGGGCTTTTTTAAAAAAGATTTTATTTATTTATTTTTAGAAAGAAGGGAAGGGCGGGTGAAAGAGAGGGAGAGAAACATCAATGGGTGGTTGATTCTCATGTGGCCCCCACTGGGGACCTGGTCCACAACCCAGGCATGTGCCCTGACTGGGAATCGAACCAACAACCCTTCGGTTCGCAGCCCGTGCTGAATCCACTGAGTTACACCAGCCAGGGCCCACCTCAGGGCCTTTGCACTGGCTATTCCCTTGGGCTGAAACACTCTTTCCCCTAATACCCACTTGGCCAACTCTTTCATCTCCTTAAAGTCTTCACTCGAATGTCACTTTCTCACTGAGGCCTTCCTTATTTAATTCTGCAGCCTGTCCCTCCTCCAGCACTCCTGATCCCCTTTCCCTTCCCTTGCTCTAATTTTTCTTTCCCACAGTCCACATCACCTTTTAACACATACTTTCCTTACTTATTATGTTTTTTCTTCTGCCACCCCCTGCTAGCATGCAAGCTCTACGAGGGCAGCGATTACTATCTGCTTTGTTCGCTGCTGTATCCTGGCACCTAAAACAGTATCTGGCCCACAGTATATGCTCAATAAATATCTACCGAATGAATGACTGAGCTCAGTTTTTTAAAGAAAACAATTCGGAGGACAAAAACCAAAACAAACAAAAATAAATTTACAAAGTGAAATTACAAAAAGAGAAAATCTTGAAGCTGGATTTGGCCAGAAGGTTTCCATGTATGAGTCTTATAAGCTCCAGGTGAGACTACATTAAAAAGTGATCACAAGGTGGTTTCTGAGAAGTGCCCTTAGGGAAGACGTGACAGATCAGAGGGGGGCCAAGAAGTGTGAGCTAAGAAGGGAGGTCAGAGGTGGTCTTCTGAGAATGTGATCCTCAGAGAACTGGTATGGTCTGCTAAAAAGGAAATAAAGTTGGGGTAGAAAAGGAAAAGGTAGTCCTGGCAGGGGGTTCTGCATGAGAAAATGTGTGGAGGTAGAAACACATGTGGCATGTACATGGAATGACAGCAAGTTCTGTGCACCAAAGGCACCCCAGGGTGAACATGGGGGAATACGGTGGGGATGCAGCTGAGGCCAAACTGCAGAGGGCCTTAAAGGCCACACCTGGAAACTGGGCTTCTTTGGAGGGAGTGGGAGCCAGGGGAGTTTTCCAGCAGGGGTAATAGAATCAGAGCTGTACTTCAGGAGGTGTCAGTGGGGACAGGCCAGACCCAGCTAGGAAGCTACTGCAACAGCCCTGACACTGAGGGCTGACCACATTCTCTCCCAGTTTGAGGGGTGTGCAGAGGGGGTGGGTACCTGCCACTCCGGAAGAGAAAGGTCATGACCAGTGCATGAGGGGCCCGGATTTTGGCTCCATAGCTGTAAAAGCAAAAAGAAAACAGTTACTACGGCATTACTGTATCAGGTTTTTTTTCTGGACTATCTCTTTGACCCCTTATCCCCACCCCATCCCTAATTCTATTATCATTTTGGGACCAGAAATAATGCTAGCTTTTGAGTTAGATCTAGGTTCAAAGTGGGTCATAGAAAGGAAACAGTATTTGGTGTCAAAGTCCTGCCACACTTTGCTGTGTAAACTTGGAAAAATCATTTAACCTCTCTGACCTGCCCTTTTCCCATCAGTAAAAGGTATTTTCCATTTCAGAGTTGCCTCTGGCAGGTAGGGACATAGCACGTGTAAAAGTTCCTAGTTCAACCAATGTTAATGTCTCTTTCTTTCTTGTTCTTTTTTACTGGACTCCCTTTTCCCCCATCAAGTTCTCCAGCTGCCAGGCTCTGATCTAACCAGGTTACCAGGTCTAAAAATCCATGGCAGCCTCCTTGAAACAATGGTCACAAGCCATATACTGTTGTCATATGAGTATCTGTGAATGTTCACTTAGGCTTGTTTGAAATAGCAAAAGACTGGAAGCAAACCAGTGTCTCTCCACAGGGGGAGGGTTATTGGGTAAATAAATAGTCCCTTCCTTCAGGGGAATACTAAGCAGCAGTAAAAGAGTGAGGTGGCTTTATGTGCACTCCAGGGTTCACTAGAGCAAGGTATGTAAAATTGTGTAAAAACAAGGAAATTCTTCTATAAACCTACAAGTATTTCGAAATAAAACTTGTTTAAAAGATGTGGGAGGGGCCCTGGCTGGTGTGGCTCAGTGAAAGAAGCCCTCCGCCTCCTCCAGGGGACCAGAACCTTTCCTTACACCCCAGACACAAGCAGAACAGCGCCCCCAACTCCCCACACTTGCCAGGACCCCTTCCCAAAGTCTTCAAACTCGGGGGGAGCTGGTTACTATCGTTCACAGGATTACTCTCTATCCTGAAAAAAGGCATGCTCTGGATTTAAAAAGACTTAAAAAATACTGTAGAATTGTACACCTGAAACCTATATAATTTTACTAACCAATGTCACTAATAAATTCAATAAAAAAATAAAGGACTTAAAGGACATGACAGATGCAATGTAATGTCCTGGAGGATCCTGGTCTGGAAAGACTAGCTGCAGAGAACATTTGGGGGACAACTGGGACAATTTGACTATTGACTGGACAGTAGTCAACATTACAGGATTAATATTAATTCATTAAATGTAACCAGGGTAATTTAGCCATAAAATAAAATGTTTTTATTTGTAGAGGTGTACATTGAAATATTCAGGAGTGGACCATCAAAATGAGTGAAATTGTACAAAGTTCACATGTCTTTGTCACCGAGATGCCTCCCTAGAGGGCATATTCTTTTCCACCTCCAGGCCTTTATTCAAACCATTCCTTTCACCTGGGATGCCCTCCTCCCTCTGGCAAACTCCAACTCAGCCTTCAAAATATCACCATCAGCTCTTCTGTACAGCACTCCTGATCACCTGGTACTGCCATGACAGTTTAGTGGTCAGTCTGCCCCGGGACTCCAGATCCTTACCCATGGGCATGGTGTCTTAGCACTAAGCAGTAATGGGATCACTGCTCAGAGAACGCCTGTATTGGTGAGTTTGTTTCCACTTTACAGAGGAGGAACCTGAGGCCAGAAGAGATGAAGGGCACCCAGCACTGAAATGAAGGAACTGGGATTTGAGCCCAAGGGCGTACCTTAGCAAGTACCTGCCCGGGCTGAGGAGGTTCCTGAGATCAAGGGAAGAGGTGGGTGGAAACAGGTGTACAAAGCCAACATTGGGCAATGCTCACTGGCACCAGGCCCTGTGTGATTCCTGTGCCATCCTGCTTTGTCCTGCCAATAGCTTGGCAAAGGGAAACAGATGTTATCTCAGGGACTATTCTATCCTAGTTATACCAAGGCATGGCGGAGTATCGTCTGGCTAGACTCAGCAGGAATCAACTTCTGCCTGAAACTCTGGGTGCCCATGAAAGCCAAGAGCTTGGTGTTGAGGTCAGGCATCCCTGGGTTTGAATCCTGGCTCAGAACCTGACCAAGTAACATAATCATGAGCAATGAGTTTACCTTTCTGAGCCATAGTCTTCTCATCTGGAAAATGGGAATAATGGCAATTCTTACCTTGCACACTTATTCATTCATTCAACAAATATTTGAAAGCCTACTGTGTACAAGTTACTAGGAATATACCAAAGAACAAAGTAGATAAAAATTTCTGTCCCCATGAGCTCACTTTCTAGTGAGAGACAGAATATAAAAACAGGATAAATGAAGGGGATGTGGGAGGTGGAGGAGGGTAAGGGAGGATAAAATGGTGATGAATGGAGACTTGACTTGGCATGGTGAACACACAAAACAGTGTACAGATGATGTTTTGTGGAATTGTGCACCTAAAACCTGTACAGTTTTGTTAACCAGTATCGCCCCAATACATTCAATAAATTTTTTTTTAAAAAAGCAGGATAGAGTGAACTACTTAGTGTCAGATGGTGACAAGTACTATGGAGAAAAATTAAGTAGGGAAGAAGGCAGGGAGCTCAGGGATGTCCTCATTGAGAGGTGACAAAAACAGAGGCCTGAAAAAGATGACAAAAGTGACCCAGGCAGAACCCACGCGAATATAACAATAACAGCAGCCAACAGTAGTACATATATATATTTCAGGCACTGTGCTAGGTATCACACACTTACTGACTTAATCCTCTGACAGTGTAAGTACTGTTATTACCCTCATTTTATAGAAACTGAGACTTAGAGGGGCTAAATGACTTTCAAGGTCACACAGGCAGGTGGCACCAGGATTCAAAGTGCGGTAGTCCTCCGTCCTTATCACCATCCAAGTTGCCACTAAGATGCCAATTACAGGAGGACAGAGATCTTTGTTAGGTTTGTTTTCTGTTGCATCTCCAGTTCTGGCACAGTAGGTTCTCAATAACGATAGCTGTTATGCATGCGGTTTAAAGGAGGCCGAGTACCCCTCCAGGTACCAGGCAGGAGAAATGACCAAAGGAGGGGATACAGAGACTGGCATAAGAGGTGGTCAAGGAAAGAGGGCCAGATTGCAAAGTACGAAGGGCGTAGAAAAAGCGTAGTGAAAGCCCCGGCCCAGAAGGCGCTCGAGACCCAAAATCCAGCGCCCACTGCACAGATGGTGAACACCGAGACCTAGAGGCAAACGGCTGCTCAAGGGCACACAGTGCAGCTGTGCCAGGCCGGGAACACGCGCCGCTGACCCCAGCTAGGCCCGTCCCTCAACCCGGACCCTACCACCCCACTCACACTGCCCCGTTCCGGAAGCCTTTAAGCACCGCCAACGCAGCGTGGTAGCGGCGCTTGCGCAGCAGTGTGTTGACGGCCAGGAGTAGACCCTGCAGTTGCGACGGGGCTGCCATGGCAAGGGTATAGTGCAGAGGCGGAATACTGAAACCAAGACCGACGTTGTCTTGACAGTCCCTGTCCCAGCTGCACCGCCCTCAGCTCCGGATGCTCCGAGCCGCGCCACCGCATCTTTACGACTATAGGCTGTGTATTCTGTCACTCATACACGAGGAGCCAACCAAAGGGCACACTTACCTCAAAGGAATGAGGCGCACGCTCTCTCCTGAATAGAGGTCTGATTGGAAGAGGAGATCTTGTAACCAATTACAGTGGGCTCCGCCCGATTCTACCTAAGGAAAGTCAGAATCCCACACCTAGGTTTGTCCAATCAGAAAGCATGTTTTCGTTGCGTTGGGAACGAAACACAACGAAACTTAGGGTCACTTAAATTTCCAAAGTTTCCCGAAAGAGGGGCCGCCCTTCTTAGATCTGGGATGGTGACCCTGGGAGGAGACAGCTTTACCCAGGACAGTTTTGATTGGGTAAACAGTTATCATAGCTATCTCCTGTGAGCATAGATCACTTGACACCATCAATGTTTTCAATTTATCCTTAAAATATCCAAACTCCTTCCCATGGCCCACAGGACAAGACTCTATAATCTGGCCCCTGCTTCCCCAACGAAATTCATGTCGGGCCACCTGCCCCCGCATTCATTCCTCTCCAGCCAAACTGGCCTCCTTGTTGTTCCTTGAGCATTTCAAGAAAGCTCCAGCCTCAGTTCCTTTGCAGTTGCTATTTCCCTGCATGATATGCATAACTCCCGGTTTTTCCATGGCTGGCTCTTTCTCAACCTTCAAGTTTCAGGTCAAATTCCACCTCCTCAAAGAGGCCTTCCTAGATATTCCATTTAAGTAGCACTTGCTTGGAGCGGACGCAACCTGCAAACCGAAACGTCGTGGATTCAATTTCTGATCAGGGAACATGCCTGGGTTCAAGGTTCCGTCCCTGGTCGGGATGCGTATGGAAAGCAACTCATCGATGTTTCTCTCCCTGACTTATTGTACTCTTTTATTCTCTTCATAGAACTTTGACTCTTTGAAATTATTTGTCGCATGTTCATTATCCATTGCCCCTACCAGAATGTAAATTCCATGAGGACAGAAACCTTTTCTGTCTTGTTTTCTGCTTTAACCCTGGCAATTAGCACATGGTAGGTGCCCAGTACATGCTTGTCGAAATAATATAGTTTGGGTTGTTATCTCCAAGAGCATTGATAAGTGACATCTATTGTATGATGGCACTCTGTAGAGTTGTCATTGGATAACAGCTAGGCATTGAGTGGTAGTATTTGAGCCATGTGGTATTGTCACTGGAAGAATGAGTGTTCTGAGGACCTGGCTTCTTGTCTTCTTGAGAGAAGGAATTCAGATGCCAGACACAGCTAGCAAAGCAGGCACCGGTTTATTAGCAATGGGAAAGTACACTGGGAAGATTTTCAAGCAGTTGACTCATACCCAACTGAATGCCCCGCTGGGCTACAAACTTAGGGTTTTTAGGCTTACTCCAACTTCCCGCAGGCCTGCTGGCTCCTCCTCTCCCGCAGGTGTGCCCCTGCCAAACGCATGGGCACATCTCTGCCAACAGGGCACATCTCTGCCAACAGGGGTGGTCGTATGTCTGTGCTGTTCAGGTTCTGCGGCCATGTACATGCTCTTTTTATTATTTTTGCCCTTTACGTATAGTGTCCCCAGTGGAAGATCCTATACTGGTTATTACCTTAGTTAGTCTGTCTGTGCATGCTTCTCACGGATGAGTAATTGCCCTAGATCGTATCAGGAACTTGAAAATCATGGCCAACCCTCTGGTTATCAGCTAATGGTTCCCCATTTATCCCCTTACCTGGCTTGCGCCTAGCTAGCTACCTACCCTAACAGTGTTTATCTCTGATACTATTGCCCAGATCAGTGTCATGAGGTGATGTCAGAGGTCAGTAAAGATGTAATTATGTTGAGCTTATTTTATTGCTAAAACTGGATTTTTTCTCCTCCTTCTTTCTTTTGTCTCTTTTCTTTTCAGTAATGGTGGACTGGTTAATTCAGGTAATCTTTCCTCTGAAAATAGTGGCATGTTAAATAAAATATAAAAATATCCTCTGAAAAACACTGAAATGCTTAAAAGCCTGGGGGATGCCCGGGCCAATTATTGGTTGGAAGCTAATAGCCAATTAACAGGAAGATTGTATTATTGAAGGTCCAACACTACTTATGACATAGGGCATTTGCCAACATCAACCCTGTGGGTTTCAGTTTTTTAACTACATAAGGCAAGAGAGACAGAACTGATAGTCCAGGGCCTGCATGGGCCAAGGTGGGGAGTCTTATAGAAAAACCTCTTCACATTAAGTTCAGACACCAAAGTGTTTCACCCTCAAGTTTCATGTGATATGAACCTACTGTATACCTCACACTACTACCCAAGTGAGTTCAGAAAAGGTTGCCTTGGTGCTGAGAAGAATGGTTGAAAAGGAAAGGGAATTTTTTTAAAGCTCTTCCTCAGGGAGGTTGTAACCATTATATGTCATTTCACACCCTAGGGAGTAGAGCCTGGTAGCCCAAGAAATCTCAAGCCATGAACTGGGAACCTGACATGAGGTGATAAGTGACTGGAAGTGGCCCCAAACCTTTGGCAAAAGCAAACGTAAAATCTCTCTGAAGGAGGGCACATCTATCTTTGACTTCAGGGAACCACCACAAACAATTTTTCAAGGTGATGATCAGCACATAGAGAAAACCAGGCACCCAAGATTTCATAAAGAAGAAAAACAGGACACAAGAGATGGGAAGAACGGATCGATACAGACCTCAGGTATTATAATTCACAAACACAGGTTTTTAAAAATTGTACACACAAGATTTAAAGCTAGAAAATAGCTACAGAGAACAAAAAATAATTTAAAAATATGGAAAATTTGATAAGGAACCAAACAGAACTTCTAGAAATATCACCTAATATTCTCATGAAAAATCAGTCACCAAGCCCTGACACATGGCCCAGTATCAGGAGAGGGTGTTTGGAAACTATTTGGATCAGCAAGTTCTTCCTGGATGCTATCTTTGCCAAATGCTTCTCACGGTGATAAATAAGTGTCTTCCCTCAAGGAGCCTGGGGAAAAGAGTAGCCGCATGGGAACACTTATTCCTTAAAGGCCCTTTTCAATTGTACCTAACTCCGAGCTTCTCAGGGCAAGGCCTTTTTATTCACCTTACCCAAGTAATCAAATTTATTTATTTAACAGGCACTTTCAGAGTACTGGCTGTGTTCCAGGAACGGTTTGCCAAGTGCTTTATTTCATTCTCACAGCAACCCTATGAGGTAGGAACTATAGCCCTGCCCACTTAACAAATGGGAAACTGAGATGCAGAGAGGCAAAGTAACTTGCCCAAGATGATATAGCTAATAAGTCATGAAGCCAGGACGGGAATCCAGATCTCCTGGCTCCAGAGTCTTTTATCTTTGTCACTGTCTTGATTTGCTAGGGCTTCCGTAACAAAGTACCATGAAATGGGTGGCTTAAGCAACAAAAATTTATTTTCTCACAATAAAGGCTCGAAGCCCAAGATCAGGGTTTTTGGAGGTTTAGTTCCTTGTGAGACCTCTCTCTTCACTTTCAGCTGGCTAACTTCTCACCGTGTCCACAGATGGTCACCCTTCAGTCTATGTTGTCAAGTCTTCTAAGGATACCAGTCAGATTAGGGTCCACCTATATGACCTCATTTAATATTAATTACCTTTTTAAAGGCCCTATCACCAAATATTGTCATTCTGAGGTACTAGGGTATCAACACATAGAATGTCAACATATGAATTCTGGGGGACATTATTCAGCCCGTAACAACCATCATTATTTATTCCAAGAGTCTCAAAGTTGTGATTGGATTTGGTTCAGTGTGAACCAGCTGGCCCTGAGGGAATGGGACATAGCATACAGAGATTTTAGTGGAGTAAGAGATGGAGGTAAGGAGCTGAAAGTTTGAAACAGGGAAGCCTGACTGGGAAACCTACTGGAGAACCTCCCTGAAAGCTCATTCAGTTGTTCCATCAGTTAGGTGGTCAGTCAACAAACATCTCCCAGGTTACTTCTGTGCCAGGATGTGAGTTCCAACCAGAATGGATGAAGCACCTTCTCTGCTCAGAGAGCTCTCTATTGAGGGGGTAGAGAAAAGGCAAACTTCCAAGGGCTAAAGATTAGCACATGACAGGGGTAGTACCAAGTGCTGTGAGAAACTAGAATAGCGAGGGAGGGTTGGGATTTCATCCAGGTAACTCAGGGAAGCTTCTTAGAGGAGATAAGAAGTCAAGTTTCTATTGTTCCAACAAGGGTGGAAGATGGACATTTTTTTAAAAGGTTTTATTTATTATTTATTTTTAGAGAGAGGGAAAGGGAGGGAGAGAGAGAGAGAAACACTGATATGCAAGAGAAACATCGATTGGTTGCCTCTTACACGCCCCTAACCGGGGACCTGGCCTGCAACCCAGGCATGTGCCCTGACCAGGAAGCTGGCACTCAATCCACTGAGCCACACCAGGCCAGGTCAAGATGGGCATTTCAATAAGAGAGAATAGCAAGTGCAAAGACCTGAAGAGCAGATAAAATTCAACTATTCGTACATGCACCTGGATGTATAAAAATACATGGAAAGCTTCCAGGGCTTATATTGGTAGAATCTTGTACCATCTAGTGCCTCTCAGTGGCCCTATTTATCTCTCCTTCTTCATCCCCCTGTACCCATACCTCTATTCTTTTTACAGTCCCTGGAGTCCTTTCATTTTTAACATAGGGCCTTTGCACTTGCCCAAGATGATACAACTAATACGCTCTGCCTTTCTTGTTCCCTTTTCTTCATCTACCTCCTCAGAGAGGCCATCCCTAACCACCCTAAAGGAGGCTCCCTCCTCCCAGAAAAAAAAATATTTAAAGTCATAGAACATCTCTCCTTTTTTTTTCCTTGTTTACAGCCCATCTCACCTGCTGAACTATGACTCCATGAAGGCAAAGATTATTATGTTTTTGTTCTTGGTTGTGTCCTCAACATATAGAATAGTGTATAGCACACAATAGGTACTGATTTTTTAAAAAATATTTTATTTATTTTTAGACAGAAAGGGAGGGAGGGAGAAAGAGGGGGAGAGAAGCATCATGTGTAGTTTTGTCTCACATGCCCTCTACTGGGGACCTGACCTGCAACCCAGGCGTGTGCTCTGATTGGGAATCGAACCAGCGACCCTTTGGTTCCCAGGCCAGTGCTCAATCCACTGAGCCACACCAACCAGGGCTGAATATTTTTTAAATTAATTAAATGAATATGAATGTACTAATATATTACTTGAGTGATTCTTTTAAAAGAATAGTTATACTGAGAAACTCTCGCAGGGGAGAGGTGATAAGGATGTAAGGCCATTGAATCAATGGGAATGTTAAAGGAAAGACAGGGAGGAGGGAACACTGGCCTTACTCCTGCCAGAGAGGCAATGGGAAGGGTGGTTTAGGACTTGAGGTGGGACCTTAGTCGCCAAGGTTCCCAGAAAAGAGGGTGGGGTATGGAGTCGGGGAGAAGGGTGGGTTCTCTGTGGGGGACATTTGCTCAGAGCTCATTGTGCAAGGTGGAGACTGGAAGGGGAAGGAGGTAGCAGTGGCGGGGGTACAGTTGTAGTGTTCAGGGCAAGGTGGGGAGTTTACTGGTAGAAATCAGCTTTGAGGCATGTGTAAGCGGAGGGCCTATAAAGCAACTTACCATGAACGGTGGCTGGTAGTGCTCCAGAAGGACAGAGGAGCTTTGAACAAGTTTTTTTTTTTTTTTTTTTTTTTTTACTTTTAGGAGTTTATACATTTATTTAGTGACTATGAGAAAATAAAAATTGTGATTTTTATTATTGCTTTGGATGAGGCTAAAATATAATGAAAACATTTAGAGTCAAATCTGTGATAGCCCAGTTGTAGGAGAATTTGGCTCACGGGAGAAGTCGTTATTGATGGCAGGGCCCTCGTTCCTTCTCGCCCTACCGCCGCACACTCCCCAACACCTTCTTGTCGTCCAAGTGTACATCTTTGAAACCACTATCACACCTTGTGATTAAAGATTTAAAGTTTACGTGCTCCTGCTACCCCGAACTCCATGGGAAAGCACCAGTATATTCCCGGACCTATTATAAGACTTGGCGCATAGGAAGCACTGGAGACCGGCTGATGAAGCCCAGAAAGACGAGAGATGGGTGTGTTGGACCGGGGCCTGAAGGAGGTGCCGGAGGACCCCTGTGAGATCTGAGTGGGCTTTCTGTGAGGCGGCGCTGAAGGGTGCTGAAGCGGGTATTGGGGGTTTATGTGGCAGAAATGGGGTCCCTGAGAAGCAGGGGTGGAGGTCTGTGTAAGAGGAAATGAAGATCTCCAAAAAGTGTGAAAAAGGGTTAAGCCTTTGGTGACTGAGAGGGATTAAGACCAGGCTGAGACGGGAGTCCCAGGTGGCCCCCAACAGGCAGAGCTGGGGTTCACTGTGGGAGGAGGGAGTGAGAAGTCTAAGACAAGGATGGAACTCTGTCGCACAGTTGGGGCAGGGGTCCTGTGTTAATTATAGGTCCTTGTGACAGAATTGGGTGACCCGGGTGAGGTGGGGAGAGGGGTTGCAAAGGTGGGGGGAGTTGATGGGCAGTGGGAATAAGGTCCGTGTTGCTGAGTTGAGGGGGTCTCAGGAGCCTTGTGTGTGTCTGTGTATGAAAGCGAGGGAGACAGATATGGGGAGTCAGGTCCGCTGTGGTGGCGATGGGTCGGGGTGCAAAGTGGGAGGGTTCAAATGAGGCGGGGATCACACGCGCTGGTGACTGGATCCCTGAGGCGGAGCTGGGGGAGCCCGGTGATGTGGGGGTCCCCACAGGCCATTGCCGGGTTTCCACGACTGAGGGCTCAGCGTCGGCTCCCGGGCGCCCCCTGGCGGCTCCGGCCTCGTCGTCGCCGCCGCCGCGGCTCCCACAATGCTCGCGTAGCCCGGCTTCAGCTCCCGTGGCGGCGGCGGCGGCTCCAAGATGGCGCAGACGATCTTCGAGGCCCTGGAGGGTGAGCGACGGCGGTGCCGGGGGAAGCGGCTGTTCCGCGTTGCGCCCCCTCCCGCCGCGCCCTCGCAGCGCTGGGCTCAGGGCGCGCGGCGGCCGCGGGGCGTAGGGCGCCGGGCCGGAACAGCCAGGGGAGGGGCGCGGGCGGGAACAGCAGCGGGAACCGAGGCCTGTTGGTGGGGTGGGGGGCACAACACCGAAAGGCAGCGGAGAGGAGGCTCACTGGTGGGGCGGGCCTCGGGACCGGAACAGCAGGGAAGAGAAAGCCCTGGGAGGGAGCACCGGGACCGGAACAGCCGGGGACGGCTAGCCCAGCGGGGAGGGGGCCTCGGACCGGAACAGCACCAGCTGCAGGCGGGCGCGGGAGGGCTCTTCTGGAGGGAACAGCCGTGGAGGGTGGGGCGGGCAGCTCTGTAGCCGCGCGGAGAGCGGAGACCCTTGTTGCTGACCGTGGTGTTGGAGCTTCAGTGCGGCGGGAGGGCTTTGGTGGACGGCGCCGCCAAGCCAGGCATTTTGACCACGAACTTGTATTGAGCGCCGATTTTGTGCCTCGTGCTGTGACATAGTCTCAAATTCAGACCAGGAAAGGATAGTCACCACCTGCGTGCAAGGCCGGGAATTGGTGCTTACAAAGCCAGCAAACATCGGTGGGCTAGTTTATGCACTGCCCTGGGGTGCAGAGTTTTATAAACCGAGACCAAGAAAGGATGGGTGCTAAAGGTGTGCTTAGCTGGGACATGATGCTCCCAGACCCAAAGCAGCAAACACTGGGCGCCAAATGATTGTCCTCTCCTCTGCAAGATCCTAAAATGGGCGTGGGCCTCAGGAGCAGTGAGTTGTGGGCTTTGGAGACCGCAAACACCGAGGGCCTGCTAGAAGTCGTGGAGGAAGTATCAGTGACTTCAGGGTCAGGGCAAAGAATTGATGTTGGGGGGATACGGACCCACACATGTTCTTGGAGGGATGTGATAGGATGAGTATACGTAATTAGAATACAGATTGAAAGTAGGCAGGACTAATGGTATGTGGCTGAGACCTTGAGTGCTGCTACTTTCCAGATCTCAGTCATATGCCTTCACTTCTTGGAGGATCAGAGTTCTCACCTTGAAATGGAGTGTAACCCTCCCCCCATTGGAAAGGTTCAGTTTCAGGAATACTCATTGAACCAGACGGTCCAGGTCTCACAGTCTGGTGGGGAACAGATAAAAATGATAGAACTAGCAATTATAGAATAGTAGAAAAGACAAATAGTAAAAGAAAACCTTGGCCGACTTTCACTGCTATGATGATGGTGGAATGTGGAGGGCCAGGGTCAGGTGGTTCCCTCTGGGAGGCTGGTAGGATGGGGTGCAGCCTACTTTCTCTTTATGTCCCATGGGCTTCCTTGGGCTTTGAATTTTTACTTCAAAAAGGTGTTTGTGTATTGAATGATGAAGAAAATAAAGGAAAAATCAGTTCTGAGGACAGTGTGATATGTGCTAGGCTAGGGGAAGGGCAGCAGATCTGTGGGGATCTAGAGATGACCCAGGCAGTGGGAACTACATTTGCAAAGCTCTGGGGAGGGTGGAGGAGGGGAGAGGTCTTCTAGGACTCACGGAAGTTCATGTGGGTGAGCAGCTAGAGATGAGGCTTGTGAACTTTATCTTGGATTCAATGTGGAGATAAGAAAGGGTTTTCAGCAGGGGAGCAACACAATGTGATGTATGTTTTATAAAGTTCACCCTGGCTGCTCTGAGAACAGACTGGAGGGGGCCACAGTGACAGCAGGAAGGTGAGCGAGATGACTGCAGTTGTCCTGCTGAGAACTGATGACATCATGGTCCAGGGGGACAGCTGTGGGGGTGGAGAGAAAGTGGATCTGAATGATATTGGGGAGGCAGAATAGGCTAGATTTGCTGAAGGACTAGAAATGCTGGAGGGGAGGGGTGATAGGTTGAGGGAAGAATCAAGGGGTGCCCCAGGGGCTGTGGCTGGGTGGACTGTGGTGCCCTGTTCTTATGAGGATTACTAGAAGAGGAATAAATTTAGGAGTGGTGGTGACACACTCAGTTTATTTTTGTTTATTCAACTTTTTATTTATTGATTTTAGAGAGGAAGGAGGAGAGAGAAACATTGATCTGTTGTTCCACTTATTTATGCATTTATTGGTTGATTCTTGTATGTGCCCTGACCAGGGATCAAACCAACAAACTTGGCATATTGGGACAATGCTCTAACTATCTGAGCTACCCGGGAAGGGAAGTTGGAGTTCAGTTTAGATAGGCAGCATTCTTTGAAAAAAAGACTTTATTTTTTTAGAGCAGTTTTAGGTTCATAAAGTTGAAAACTACTGGACTTCTAGCCAAGATGGAGGCATAGATAGATACACTTTGCCTCACCTCACAACCAAAAGAAGGACAACAACAAATTTAAAAGCAAAAAACAACCAGAACTGCCAGAAAATCGACTGTATGGCGGTCCAAGAACCAAGAAGTTGAAGAAATATTCATTCAGACTGGTAGGAGGGGTGGAGATGGGCAGCTGGTGCCGGGGGGACACACAGCAAGGTAGCAACTAGAGGACTGGGCAGGCAAGGTGGCAGCTGGCAGTCCCACATTTGCATGGGGATAAAGTGGGAGGAACAACTTGGGAGTGAGACAGACTGCGCAACTCAGGGTTCCAGCATGGGAAAGGAAAGCCTCAAAACCTCTGGCTATAAAAATCTGTTGGGGTTGCAGTCAGGGGAGAAACTCCTAGCCTCACAGGAGAGTTCACTGGGGAGACCCACGAGATTCTAGAATGTACACAAACCCACCCACCTGGGAATCAGCACTAGAAGGGCCCAATTTGCTTGTGGGTAGCAAGGGAAGTGACTGAAAGCTGGCTGAGAGCTGAGCAAGCAGCATGGTTCCCTTTTGGACCCCTCCATGACACACAGTGCCATAACACAGCGATGTGGGTAACACAGCAATGTGGGTTGCCCAGCCCTGGTAAATACCTAAGGCTATGCCCCTTACAACGTAACAGGTACCCCAAGACAAAGAAATGTTGTCCAAATGAAAGAACAGATCAAAACTCCAAAAAAAGAACTAAGCGATGAAGAGATAGCCAGCCTATCAGATACAGTGTTCAAAACACTGGTAATCAGGATGCTCAGATAAATGGTTGAGTGTGGTCACAAAATAGAGGAAAAAGTGAAGGCTATGCAAAGTGGAATAAAGAAAAATAGGGAACCAACAGTGACGGTAAGGAAACTGGGACTCAAATCAACAGTTTGGAGCAGAAGGAAGAAATAAACATCCAGCCAGAACAGAATGAAGAAATAAGAGTTCAAAAAAATGAGGAGATGCTTAGGGACCTCTGGGCCAACTTTAAACATTCCAACATCCAAACCATAGGGGTGCCAGAAAGAGAAGAAGAACATGCAATTTAAAACTTATTTGAAAATATAATGAAGGAGAACTTCCCTAACCTGGCAAAGGAAATAGACTTCCAGGAAGTCTAGGAAGTCCAGGAAGCCCAGAGAGTTCCAAACAAGTTGGACCCAAGGAAGCACACACCAAAGCACATCATAATCACATTACCCAAGATTAAAGATAGAGAATCTTAAAAGCAGCAATAGAAAAGGAGACAGTTACCTACAAAGGAGTTCATAAAATTATCAACTGATTTCTCAAAAGATACCTTGCAGGCAAGAAGGGACTGGAAAGAAATATTCAAAGTCATGAAAGGCAAGGACCTACATCCTAGATTGCTCTATTCAGTAAAGCTATCATTTAGAATGAAGGGCAGATAAAGTGCTTCCCAGATAAGGTCAAGTTAAAGGAGTTTATCATCACCAAGCCCTTATATGAAATGTTGAAGGGATTAATCTAAGAAAAAGAAGATAAAAAATATGAATAGTACCCTGGCTGGTGTGGCTCAGTGGATTGAGTGCTGGCCTACAAACCAAAGGGTCACCTATTAGATTCCCAGTCAAGGTACATGCGTGGGTTGTGGGCCAGGTCCTAACAGGGGGTGCATGAGAGGCAACCACCCACTGATGTTTCTCTCTCCCTTCTTTCCCCTCTATAAAAATAAATTAATTAAAAAAATAATAAATGATTTAAAAATAAAAAATATGAACAGTAAAATGGCAACAAACTCACAACTATCAAGAACTGAACCTAAAAAAATAAAGCAAACTAAGCACATAACTAGAACAGGAACAGAATCACAGAAATGGAGATCACATGGAGGTTATTATTGGGGAGGCAGAGTGGGGGGAATGTGGTAAAAGGTACAGAGAATAAGAAGCATAAATTGTAGGTAGAAAATAGGCAGGGGGAGGTTAAGAATAGTATAGGAAATGGAGAAGCTAAAGAACTTATATGTATGACCCATGGACATGAATTAAGGCAGGGAATGCTGGTGGGAGGGGGTTTAGGGTGAAGTGGAATAAAGGGGAGAAAAAATGGGATGACTGTAATAGCTTAATCAATAAAATATGCTTTTTTATTTTTAAAGATTTTTATTTATTTATTTTTAGAGAGGCAGGAAAGGAGGGAGAGAGAGGGGGAGAAACATCAATGTGGAGCTGCCTCTCATGCGCCCCCTACTGGGGACCACAACCCAGCCATGTGCCCTGACTGGGAATCAAACCAGTGACCCCTTGGTTCGCAGGCTGGCATCAATCCACTGAACCACATTAGTCAGAGCTAAAATGTACTTAAAAAAATAGAGCAAAAGAAGAAAAAGTTGAAAGGAAGGTAGAGATTTCCTGTATACTCCCTCACCCCACACGTTCATAGCCTCCCTGCTATCAACATAACTCACTAGAATGGTCCACGTTACCAAGGAGGAAATTATACCGACACATCATAATCACCGAAAGTACATGCTTTACCCCAGGGTTGACTCTTGGTATTGTGCATGCTGTTAGACAAATATATAACGACGTGTATCCATTATTATAATGTCACAGAGTATTTTCTGCCCTAAAATTGTGCTCTGCCTCCCCCTGCAACCCCTGACAAGCACTGAACTTTCTATTGTCTCCAAAATTTCGATAGGCAGTATTTTTTAAAAATATGTTTATTGATATTTTTAGAGAGAGAGAAAGGGATAGAGACAGAGGAGCATTGATATGACAAACATCGATTGGTTGCCTACTATTCACACTCCCAGCTGGGTATCAAATGCACAACCTAGGTATGTGCTCTGACCAGGGATCAAATCCCCAACTTTTAGGTGTGCAGTACAACCAACCCTCCAACCAACTGAGCCACACTGGCCAGGGTGACAGGCAGTATTTTTTTAATTAAAATATTTATTTTGAAATTATTTTTTCCTGAAGATTCACATGCAGTTATAAGAAATAATGCAGAGAAATCCCATGTATTCTTTACCAATTTTCCCCAATATAATATCTTGCAAAACTATCCTATTATATACAACCAGTCAACGCACAGGACTGTCCCATCACAATTAGATATTGCCCTTTTTTAGCCATGCCCACCTCCTCCCCCCTGCCTCCCATCCCTGATGTCTGGCAACCACTAGTCTATTCTCCATTTCTAAAATTTTGTCATTTTAAGAATGCCATATAGCCCTCCCTGGCTGGTGTGGCTCAGTGGATTGTGTGCCAGCCTGTGAATGAAAATGTCATCAGTCCAAGTCCAGTCAGGGCACATGGCAGGGTTGCAGGTCAGGTCCCCAGTAGGGGGCGCACGAGAGGCAGCTACACATTGATGTTTCTCTCTCTTTCTCCCTCCCTTCCCCTCTCTCTAAAAGTAAGTAAAATCTTTTAAAAAAAAAGAATGTCATGTAAATAGAATCACATATTATATAACCTTTGAAATTGGCTTTTTTTCATTCATCGTAATTCCATGGAGATTCATATACTGTTGTTTGTAGCAATAGTTTTGTTCCTTTTTATTGTTCAGTAGTATTTCCTGGTATGGATATACCACAGGCTT
This sequence comes from Trachops cirrhosus, assembly GCA_028533065.1. Lineage (NCBI taxonomy): Eukaryota > Metazoa > Chordata > Mammalia > Chiroptera > Phyllostomidae > Trachops > Trachops cirrhosus. Next base: position 10,538 of record JAPYXV010000063.1, on the reverse strand, counting down.
TTAAAAAAATTTTTATTTTTATTTTTTATTTTAAGAGTACGTTTATTAAAGCTGGAGACAGTGAAACAAGGGAGGGCTTAGGATAGAAGAAGCGACAGGAGAGAGCCTGGATGCAACTGCTTTGGTTCGCTGGAAACATAATGGGAAAGAAGTGAGCCAAGGCAGGGACACTGTCAGCTCCCTGGAGAGTCAGAGAAAAGGGGGTTGGGGACAGGTTCGGGGGATTAGCCCCAGATGAGCTGCTGCTGCCCATAGCTTCCCTGGTTCCAAGTCTTGTGGGGTCCCTTAGAGTTCAGGAGGTGCAGGCCTGTGGGGGAAGAAGAGGGGAGAGGGAAAGGCGTAGGTGCGCTCCCAGGAGGGAGAGCATGCCTGGATGTACCAGTTTAACTGTTCACTTATTGAAGGACATTTGAGTTGGTTCCAGTTTTTCACTATTATAAATAAAACTATCAACGTTCTTGTACACATCTGCACACAAGTGCTAACACATGATTTTGCATAAACAGTAGGAGATTTACTGAAGCTCATTTAAGGAAGGAAGCATGAACTGCAATATTACAGAGAACTAGTTTGAGGGTGAGTGAGGCTGCCCAGAGAGAATAAGAGAGAAAGGAGAGTCCAGACAGAAGGAGCCTTTCAAAATAGAAACATCTGGGGGATGGACAACAGAAGCAGAGAGTAAAGTTGGTTGGGAGGGAGCAAAGAGAAAGGTGGGAGAAGACTCAGGAACGGTGGTGTCCTGGAGCCAAGGAAGGGACATTTCAGGAAGAAATGTCCGAAGCTGCCGGATGGTCTTCGGTGATATTGGTGGGATGGTGGGGCTTAAGCCCCACTGACATGGGTGAAGGAAGATGGGGAGGTAGAGGGTGTTAGACAGCTCTCATCAGATGCTCGATGTTGAAGAGAGGAGAGATGGGTACTTGGGTTCAAGAGGGCATGCTAGAGAGATCTGAGCACGTGTCATGGCTCAAGGGAAGAAGTTGCAGGCAGTGTTGGGACAGGGACTAGTCGGTGGTGAGTGGTTTCTGAGGGAGCAGGAGGGGATGGAGGGAAGGGCCAGCCTCAGGAGGGACACAGCCTGTATTGCAACGGGGGAAAGTATGGATTCACTTTGGCTGATGAGCTAAGGGTTCTAATTTGCATTGCTGTTAGAAGCTGGGGCAGGAGTCCAGGTAAGAGCTGAAAGTTTGGAGGGAGAGCATTGGCTGTGGAGACAGAAAGAAGGAGACACCCTCTGGGTTCCTTGGGAGGAAGGCAGTGTGCCTTGGTGTCCTGTTAGGTGTGACTAGGCCTGTCCTCCAGCTAGTGACAGGGCTGGACAAGTATACCACTGTGAACCTCAACACTGACAACTAATTGGAAAACGTGGAAGTAGTCTGCTCAGGAGACCGCTGACTACAAATTACGATTGTGCTATTTCTTGAGGAGTAAAAGAGACAAGCATGCATTGGAACACAAGGGAAGCGAGGACACCCGAGTGCAAACAGATTTGTGGGATTTGTGGGATGTGGATGAAGAAGACTTGGAAACGTGGTTTTCAGAGGTGCTGTGTCACTTAGGATTAGATTCAGCCACGATGGAGAGCAGCACAAACTGCGAGTGACCTGAATAGGCTAGAAGTTCATTTCTCTCACATGGGAGTTAGGAGGAAGACAGTCCAGAGTGGTGAGGGTGACTGTGTTCTACAAGCTTCTCAGAGGTCCAGGATTTTCCCACTTTTTTTTTTTTTTTGCTCTGCAATCCCTAGTGTATGGCCCTTTTCCTCATGATCTGGGATGGCAGCTAGAGTTCCCACCATCACATTCTTGCTTTAGGAAGCAGGATGGAGGATGGGACAAAAAAGGGGTCAAATACCAGGGAGCTTTTAAAAAACTTCCCAGAAACTGCCATATATATCCCATTGGCTGGAACTTAGACACTCTCTAGCTGTGGGAGTGGCTGGGAAGTGTAATCTTTAATCTGGAACCATGTTTTCAGCCCAAGTCTTGGGTTCTGTTGCAGTGGAGGCACGAGAGCATGTATATCGGGGTACAGCCAGCTGTCTTTGCCATGGAGGCTTACAGTGAGTCGGGCTTGTAAGGGTGAAATCAGAGCAGGATGCTGGGCCCACTTTCCAAAGAGGTTTCATTTCTTTCTCAGGAATGGACAATCAGACCGTCCTGGCCGTCCAGTCATTGTTGGATGGCCAAGGAGCAGTCCCTGATCCAACAGGCCAGAGTGTCAACGCACCCTCTGCTATCCAGCCACTGGGTGAGTATCTGCTTAGTGGGAAGGGTGAGTGGCTCCCCTTGAAAAACAACTGGTACTCATGAAGGGATGTGGGAGGGAACTGCCCATATGTCCCCTGGATGTCTGGTGTCTGAACCATCTCCCTTTCCTCCCAGCCTGGATCTTTGGGCTAATGCCTTTCTCTGCTTAGCTCTGAGGTCACTCTCTTTCAATCACTTAGTGAATGTGAAGATCATGACACCAGAATAGCTAGTAGTCCTGATGCTTGGCAATGCTTGTACCTTTGACCCAGAAGTCATTGCTCAGCCTCCCCTCTATGGAAGGAACAGGCTGAACACGAACCTCTCTAACTTACAGGCCATGTCCCTAAGGCACAGAGAAAGCAAAGAACTTCTTTTAGAGCCCCGTGTGCATCTCTGTGTTCAACTATTTATTCCACAAACTTATTTGAGTACTTGGGGGGAGCCACACTGGGACCAGAGAGAAACACATCTGGGTTTGAATCCTTGTTCCTATAGTTCCTGGCTCTGTGACTTTGGGCAAGTGAGTTAACCTCTCTGTGCCTGAGTTTTCTTTCACATCTATAAAATGGGGATAATTGTCTTAACTCATAGAAATCTTGTGATGATACTTAGGATATGTTTTTAACTGCTATAAATAAGAAATCAAGTTTCTCGTGGTTTACACATGATTAAAGTTTATTTATCTGTTACCTGGAAAGTATTCATGAACATTTGTGGTGGGTATGGTGAGACTCAGCTCCTTTCTCGTGGCTGCATCATCCTCAACATGCTGTTTAGGATGGCTGCTCTAGGCTCTCGCTTTCATTTCCGCATTCTAGCCAACATGAAGGGAAGAAAGGACATGGAAGTCATACCCCTTCCTTTTAAGGACATTGCTCAGGCAGTATACTTCTGTTCTTGACCTATTGGTTAGAGGTCAGTCACGTGACATGTATAGCTGCAAAGAAGTCTGGAAAATATAGTCTTTAATAGACAGCCAAGTAGCCAACTAGAATTTGTATTGAGAGTGAATACCTAATGACAATTAAACATTTCTGCCACAGCATGTCAAGTGCTTAGCACAGTGCATGGCCTGTGGTAGGCCCTCAACAATGCAGTGTTAACTGTAACTAATCATTTAGTTTTTTATTCATTCAACAAACATCCACTGAGGGCCTCCTGGGTGCCCAGCTGATATCACAGTTATGGTGAAAACTAAGACGTATTTTCTTCCCTTAGAGGACTAACAGTCTGGTGGTGATGGGGAAAGTGTGATATGAGAGGCAGGTCTAGAGGAAGGAACTGTGCCACTGCTTTAGGAAGGCTTCCTGGAGGAGGTGGCCTCTGAGCTGAGCCTTATAGAATGAGTTGGTCTGAGTGAGGCAGCTTGCAGGGGAAAATGGGATGCAAAGCCACAAAGGAGTGTGATCATGTGGCCTCTTTGGAATGATGAATACATTCATGCAGGGTAAAGAATCTGAAGTTCTCAACTTTGAAGCGAACTCACTTTACCATTTCCTGATTCTAATTTTTCAATACCTTCATACACATGGCTGGATACTCCCACAGGTGCTATATGGTATTGAAAGCTCCTAGGAAGCACAAAGTTGGCACTTGACCCATGCACATGGATGGATCACAGAATGCTGTTATTCTGGTCCATCCTCAATCTCCTCCCATTTCTCACTGTAATACCCCTCCTTCATTCTTGCTTTTTTTTCTTATTCCCCTCCCACACACTACTCTGCGATGTGACCCCTAGATGATGAGGATGTCTTTCTTTGCGGGAAGTGTAAGAAGCAGTTCAACTCACTGCCGGCGTTTATGACCCACAAGCGGGAACAGTGCCAGGGGAATGCCCCGCCCCTGGCCACAGTCTCTTTGGCCACCAACAGCATCTACACGCCGTCAGCAGCACCCACAGCAGTCCAGCAGGCCCCACCTCCTGCAAATCGCCAGGTATTCTTTCTTTCTATTTCTTTTTAAAAGATTTTACTTATTTTTTAGATGAGGGGGAAGGGAGGGAGAAAGAGAGAGAGAAACATTGATATGAGAAACGTTGATTGGTCGTCTCTTGCACACCCCCAATCGGGGACCTGGCCCACAATCCAGGCACGTGCCTTCACCTGAATTGAATTGGAGACCTTTGGTTTGAAGGATGATGCCCAATCCATTGAGCCACCCCTGTCAGGTCCAGGTATTCTTTCAGTTGTTTGTTTACTCATTCATCTATTCAGCGAGTCTTTTTTTGAGCAGTCACTATGTATGAGGCACTGGGCAGGCACTAGGGATATAGTGATGGACAAGCAGACCAAGTCACTGCCCTCATGGAGTTAAATGAAATAGATGGTACCCAAACAAATTTGTTGAGATGATTTTTTCAGGATATTAAATGCAGAGAGAGATGGGATGCCAATACAGGGCTGGGAGGTCTTGCCAATTTTACATATGGTACTTGGGGAAAGGCTCTGTGACGAAGTGACATTTGAGTAGAGACCTAAGTAGGTGAGGGAATGAGTCTAGCGGCCAGTTTGGGGAACAGTATTACAGGAAGTGTGGTCAGAAAGTGCAAAGGCCCTGAGGTAGGTATGTGCTGGGTTTATTCCAGGAACAGCAAGGAGGGGAGAGTGGCTGGAGCTGAATGAGAGAGGAGCAGGGTGGAAGATGATAAGGTCAGAGAGGCAACAAGGGGGTCTTGGTAGATCATGTGGGACTTACCGACTTTTACTCTGACAGATGGGAGCCATTGGAGAGTTTTGAGCAGAAGAGGGATAGGGTCTGATTTACACTTTAACTGGGTCACTCTCAATACTGTATAGAGAAGAGATTTCGGTGGCAGTTGAGAGAAAGCCAGGACACCCATTAGTGGGCTGTTGTACCAGTCCAGACAGAGGGTGGTGGTGGCAGAGTTTGCGAGAATTATGAGATTTTGGAAATGTTTTGAAGGTGGAGCCATCAGGGCTTGTGGATAGATTGGGTGTGGGGTGTGAGATCAAGGCGTCAGGGTGACTCCAGAGTTGGCGTTGCCATCAACCAAAGTAGGGAGAGTGGCTAGGAGGAGCTTTGGGGGATGTCAGGAGTTCAGCTTGACACGTTGCATTTGCGATGCCCATTGGACCTATGAGTGGAAGCGGTGAAGACGCAGACAGATACACGAGTCTGGAGGTCAGGGGAGAGGGTCAGGCGGGAGCTATCTGGAGAAGCTTCCAGAGTCCTCAGTCAGCAGCACAATTCTGGAGCAAAGACACTCGGGTGGGGACTCTTAGAGGGATTAAAGAATCCTCATAAAGGGAGCTGGGCATGTCTCAGGATGCCCGGTCAAGGAGTCGAATTTCCTCTGACTTCCACTTATCTCCCTCTTTCTGTTTCTTTTTTTCTTAAATTTTTATTTATTGATTTTAGAGAGAAGAGGGGAGGGGGAGAGAAAAAGAGAGAGAAAGACATCGATTTGTCGTTCCTTATTTATGCATTCATTGTTTGATTGTGTGTGCCCTGACCAGGGATCAAGCTACACCTTTAGTGTTTCAGGACGACACTAACTAACTGAGGCTACCTGGCCGGGGCTTCTTATTTCTTAAAAACATTATCTTCATCCATTGTGTAGACATAATTCCTGTCATCAAACTAAAAACCTTCAGTCCCTGGCCAAGTAGCTCAGTTGGTTAGAGCATCGTCCCACATGCCAGGGTTGCAGGTTCCATCCCCTGTCAGGGTACATACAAGAATCACCAGTTATTTCCTTGTCCTGGACACAGGACACATGTGTGTCCTATGTTCTGGACACATGTGTTCAGAACACAAGGAGCTGGTTATGGGCAAACGTGAACTCCCTGCCTAAGAGGCTTGAATGGACATGGATACGATTTCCCATTTTTCATTTCAGCCTAACACATGTGACATTGTAAAACACGTAAGCCAGAGTCTACATTGCCTTTCCTGGCCAGAACATGGGGCATTTTCCTAACTTGCCTGGGCTGTCCTTGCTTGGTTGAAGGGAAGGGCATCCTATTTGAACAGGGACTCTGGATTCAGGGACCGGGTCACTGCTGTCCCCAGAGGTCCTACAGAGATAGGTGACCTAGGAAGATGCCTAGGGCCTGCCCATAAAGAAAAACAACAGGTAAAGAAATCAAAACACCTTTTCCACCTACTGAGAGGAGCAGTCACTGCATGTTTGACATTCTCTTATAAGGTCTGCCTTTTATCCTCACTATTCTTCACCTGAGAGCATAGTATATTTTTAATACTCATTTGTATGTTTGCAAATAATACATGTTTCCCTTCTCCTTTGTAAAAAAGTTTTACAAATCAAGGCACTGTTGGCACTATTCCTCTCCCCTGCCCTCAGGTAACTACTGATGGATATCCTTCTCAAACTTTCAATCTTTTTTTAAAGATTTTATTTATTTATTTTTAGAGAGAGGGGAAGGAAGGGAGAAAGAGAGGGGAGAAACATCAGTGTGTGATTGCCTCTCACATAGCCCCCACTGGGGACCGGCCTGCAACCCAGGCATGTGTCCTGACTGGGAATCAAACCGGCGACCCTTTGGTTCACAGCCTGCGCTCAATCCACCCAGCTACGCCAGCCAGGGCCTTCTCAGTCTTTTAAGGTACTTTCACACATTATTTAAGTCTCCACAGGAATTATATAATAGTATTGCTTTAGGTTTAACCTACTATATAGCATTCTATCCATGACTATATTGTATTTTTTAAATATATTCCCCTGTTGATGGACATCAAGGTTATAAGAAACAACACTATGCAGAATACTCTTGTTCATGAACTCCCTGTGGACTGTTAGTTTCTCTAGGATAGATGCCAGAAAGTATTATTGCTGGGTCCTAGGGTATGTGCCTTAAGGGGAGGTGTGATTTATTTTTCTCATTTGATAGATGGGGAAATGGAGGTTCAGAGAGGTGGAGTGACTTGCCCAGGGTCACACAGCAGCAGGGAGCATCAGAGGAGGAAATGGATTTCAGTTCTGTGGGGCTTCGGAACCCAGATCATTTGCGTCATGCCTTCTGCTTTTTTTCCAGAGCCTCCCACGTGTTCATTTCCTTTCTCTCTCTTTCTTCTCTCATCCTCTTTCTCTTTCCAGATCTCTACGTACATCACAGTGCCCCCGTCCCCACTGATCCAGACCTTGGTGCAGGGGAACATCTTGGTGAGCGACGACATGCTCATGTCTGCTATGTCGGCTTTCACATCCCTGGACCAGCCCATGCCGCAGGGCCCCCCGCCTGTGCAGGTAAGCGGGGGGCTGACTCCTTTCAGGATCCTGATTCCAGGCCTGCATGTTGACTCCTGCAGATTCAGAATGTTGTAGAAAGAAGGGGGATTGGCCCCAGCTGTCCCCCATGCTGAGGAGGACAGCCAGCCTCCCCTTGCCCAGCCCTGCTATGGGTGGGAAAGCTGCCACGTTAGTGGGGACCCAGAATGTGACTTTAAAGTTTCATAGCCACAGTCAGCTATTTTAACTCCTGGTTTTATTCTTAACAGAATAAGTGCTCCATGTCCTTAGAAAAACATTAAAAAATACACAAGAAAAGTTAAAAAAAATTTAATTATTCATGATCTGGAAAGTAAAGAGAGATTGTAACTGGCCGGCATGGGTAGTTCTTGGTTGGATCCTGGGTTGTGGGTGGGGGCGGGGGGAAGCCATAAGGACATCATTGGGGAAATTAGAATATGGAGGAATTTGAATATGTTAAGTAATAGTATTATATTAATATTCAATTCCTGAGTGTGATGACTGAATTGTGGTTTTATAGGAGAACATCCTTGTTCTTTGGAGATGCATCTGAGTACAGTACTGAGAACAAAGTGTAATGATGTCTGTAACTGCCATAATTCTAAGTGGCGTGATGAAGCAGCGTGTACGTGTGTGTATGTGCGTATTCATATGCACACACATATCGCAGGTGTGGCAGAGTGGTAACAACTGAGTGAATAAGATGAAGCATAAAGAGTCCTATGTATTTTTCCAACCTTTCTGTAGGTTTGAAATTTTTCAGAATAAAAGCTGGGAGATCAGTCACTCACTCTCCCTCCACTCAAAGAAAATACTCTCAAAATTTTGGCTTTCCTGACTTCCTTGAATGCAAATAAAAATAGAAATAGCCCTTTAAAAAATAAATATAGGGGTGAGCAAAAGTAAGTTTACAGTTGTTTGGAAAATGACATGCAGGTTATTATTGTAACAATAATAGCATTATTAACTCAAAAGACTGTCACGGTGCAGCTGTAAACCTACTTTTGGGCACCCGTGTATGTTTATAGTTTACATGTAGTTTATATAGTTTGCACAAATATAAACAGGTCATGTTACATGCACTGTTCTGGAACTTGCTTTTCTTACCTTGCCTTTTGTTTAACCTCATTCTCTACACCCATAACTCTGTATCAGTATTTCCCAAAAAGTTCTTTGGAATGCTGGCTCCTTGGGATTTTCCAGTACAATAAGGATCTCTGGTCAAAGCAGCCTCTGGAGGAATTCTACTTCTTCCCTTGCTTTGTTCCTGGGTTTCTCCTGCAGTAAAGAAATACTTTTGATTTAAAAAAATATATATGTTTGATTTTAGAGAGAGAGGAAGGGAGAGAGAGAGAAAAGGAGAGAGAGAAACATTGATGTGAGAGAGAAACATCATCAATTGGCTGCCTTCCATACGCGCCCTGACTGGGAATTGAACCCCCAACCCTTTGCTGTATAGGATGATGCTCCAACCAACTGAGCCACACCAGTCAGGGCAAGAAATACTTTTGACTTTGTCATCCCAGATTTTTCCCAAACATACTTTACTGTGGAACTCAAAGAACAGCTAAAAGGAAGATTCTTCCTTTCTTTCTTTTTCTTTCTTCCTTCCTTCCTTCCTGAGGAGACGGGAAGGAGAAAGACAAGTGAGAAACATTGATGTGAGAGAAAAATATTGACTGAGTGCATCTCGTATGCACCCCAATTGGGGACCGAACCTGCAACTCAGGCATGTGCTCTGGCCGGGAGTCAGATTGGCAACCTCTTGCTTTGCCAGATGATGCCAAACCAACTGAGCCACATGGGTCAGGGCTAAGGAGCACCCTTTGTAAAATACTGCTCAGCATCATCTTTTTAAAGCGGGAAAGGATTCCATCATGTAGATGGATCATCCTGTTTAGTCAGGCTTCTGTGGATGGACATGTATAGGTTGTAGCCATTTTTTGCTGTTCTAAAAACTACTGGAGAGCATCCATATATAGATATGTTTGCCCACCTGCTTGATTACTTTTGTAGAATAAATTTCTAGAATCAATGATTATGTTTTAGGGGTCCATGGCCACCTGCCCATTTGATGACTCTTTAGAAAGACTCCCAGGATTCAGGATGGTTGTACTCATGGCTGTGGTTTATGACAGTGAAAGGATGCTCAGCAGGGTCGGAAGGGAAACAAGACGTATCAGCTGGAGTCTAGACTCCAGGTGCAGGTTTCCAAAGTTCTCCTTTTGGGGAAGTGGGGAGAGGCTGCACAAAACACTTCCTTCTCCAGCAGGGAAGAGCAGCAACATGTGTGCAGTGTTTCTGCCCAAGGAAGCACACCTAAGACTCCAAGCCTCAGGCTTTTACTGGGGATTGGTCACAGACACCCAGTCATAATGATCAAAATGCTAGACTTCCAGATGGGAAGGAGGTGTTCACCATAAATCACATGCTGTGTGCAGTCTAAGCGAGTTGATAATGTGCGGTTCGTGCCCCAGGTGGGCAGAAGAGCCTATCAACATAAGGAACCACCTACAAGGCTGGTTCTCAGATACCAGTCAGGAACCAGTCCTACAAGCAAGCCTTTCTAAAGACAGCAGCGTTAGGCCTGCTGCATGAACTTGTTCCTGCACAAGCTGTACCATTTCTGCGGACTTTCAAAAAGAAAAGGCATAGCAGCACCGAGCTGATGGCTCCTCTGAATTCTCCCCTAACTGTTTCCACGCCCCACCCCCAGCATGGTCCTCTGAGCTGCCTTGTGAGTGGCTGTTCTTTCCACATAGTTAAGGCAAATGTCCTTCTTCACTGATAAACAAGATGGCTCGCATCAAGAGGCTATGACACTTTACTTTTCTCTTCTGATTTCAGAGCAGCCTGAGCATGCATTCTGCACCCAGCTACCTTGCCCAGCCTCCACCACCCCCTCCACCCCCTCCACCACTGCCCCCACCCCCACCCCCCCAACCCCCACCACCCCCACCTCAGAGCCTGGGTCCCCCTGGGCGTCCCAACCCTGGTGGGACTGGTGTGGTGGAGGTGTACAGTGCCACGGCACCCCTGGCTGGAAGTGGAAC